>ML786176.1:441280-451519 GCA_009831015.1 Picea engelmannii | reverse complement strand
TATATCATCAATATATCATGAGCATATAAACATAAGTAGCATCACATCAATAACATCACATCAAGTACACAATACACCAAAATTTGCATGGAAACCCAAATGGGAGAAAACCACAGAATGCTTTCTTATATATATCAAGAATACATTAATATGAAACACCAACTTCCAAATTCTCCGGCACCAACTGGAAGGAGGCACCAACCCCCTGATTTACAAGCACCAACCTGAAGGAAGTTACAACTCCCTGAATTCTCTGGCTCCAACCAGAAGGAGGATGCAACCCCCTGATTCTCAGGCTCCAACCTGAAGGAAGCTCCAACTTTATGTGCTCTCCATCACCAACTGGAGGGAGGCTATAACCCCCTTTCCTTGCATCATCCTGTCGCCATGAAATATAAGTGTAGATCAACTGTCACTACCACAATCACTGCCATTGTCACTGTCACATCAACCTGTAACCTGTCAACCTATCACTATTAACCTGTCACATCAACCTGTCACTGTCACTGATACTCAACCAAATCCTCTCACATGGATCATATACCAAGGATACCTCTCAACTAGATGTCCAACATCACCAACAAATGCCTCTACCAGGCGTGTACCAAACAATCAACCTGTACCATACCAAGCATCAATCGTGTACCAAAACAAGTGCATCAACCATGCCCCAACACCTGTACCAAATCGTGCATCAACCATGCACCTCAAATTGTACCATATGCCTCAACCATCAACCATGTATACGAAGTACCAATCTTGTATTATAACATGTATCAACCATGTACATCAAAACCTGTACCATACCATGTACCAACAATGTATCTAAACCATATACCATATCACTCAATCATGCCATACACCATGTACCATAGGATATACCAAGCAAGTGTTATCAATGGTGTATGTCAACCAAGTACCAACAACACCAAGAGAAGTATCTCATACATGTGTTTCCATATACCAAGTGTATTCTCCTCAACCATGCACCTAATATGTGCCTCAAGCATGTGTCAATGCCTCAACAATATACCAAAGACTTGCCTCAAGCATGCACCATAACATCATCAACATGTAACCCTCAAAACACACATATAAACATACTTGTAATTTTGTAACAGACTTGGTGTATGTTATCACAAACCTGCAGACCTTCTCCAACTTCAACAACAAGAGAATAACAACTTCGTCAAACTTTACCTTAGTCTCACGAGACTAGTTTTTGGATCAGTCACAAACCCTAAATTTCAACAAGCATAACTTCATACATGTAATGATAAAGCTCTGAAACTTGTACCCAATATTATTCAATATCTCTTCTACAATTCCTCCAAGTTTCACTGCTTGGAACATCCTAGAAAAGGAGTTATAGCAAAAATGGCAGACATTGCTCAATTTTGGCTTATTCTAGAGAGAGAAAATGTATAGAATACCACGTGTGGAATATTTTATATCTATATCTAAAACTCATACACAACATACTACGTATTGTACTCTATCCAATGCATCTTTTCTCACTGAATTTGGATCCTCTATGAATAAGTTATGATTATTTTACGCGGAACACTTGTTTGAGACTAGTTTCGGAACGAGCCAAAAACCTTATTTTCCACAGAGTGTATATCAAAAAATACAACGACCTAGAAGCTGAAATTTTTACCACAGGTACCTTGACATGTCTTCTCAACCTTCTCCAATTTTCGTTATCTGAATCATTCTAGAAAAAATGTTATAGCAAAAATGGTAAGATGACCTTTAAATAACATACCTTAGAACACATCATCACAAGTTTTCATCCTCCCTTGGAATTTCGCCCTTCTTTACTTCATCTTCCCTCTAGAATTCGCCTTAGATCTCCTTGGTTACCTTAGATAAGAATCACTTACTCACACAGAAGATATACAATAGAATGTGTGTGTGAATGCGCTTATGAGTGACTTCTCGAGGAGTATATATACCTTTTCTAAGTAACATCTTTCCTTGACTTTAGGGCTTCTTGAATTTTCTTGTTACAACCACTTTACCCTTTCATTAATGACTTGGAAGCAATTAGGGGATTATTAACCCATATTGTAACAAATTAGGGCTTCTTAACCCATCTTTGGGGATTCCAACTTCATGACCTCATAACTCCTCGATCGTGAGGAACCATGTGGCGTACCACCTATCACCGAAAACAACACGACAAGGACTATCCATAAATGAGTGTCTTACCTGCATTTACATTGTCGTTCATATCCATATTCCTCAACCAACTTTTGGTCCCATGACCACACCTTTAGGGCTTCATGTAGACTTTCATGAAGACTTCATCAAATGCACCCAACACATCTGTTGACATCAACCACTCCATCAATGACAACGAACTCACCATCAATCTCAAACATGTATCTATGGATTCAAGACTTCTTCAAGGGTTGACATCAATGACAACCAACTGTCCAACATAGTCGTCATATTGGAGTCTTTTTTCTTACGTTGAAGAGAACTAGGGTAAGAATATTCTCAAGGAATTATTGAGCAAATAAATAATAGGCCTTAGCTTGTGTTGTGTATGGAAGTTGAAGAGAGTGTCATGGTTGATTGATCAATGGATGATATTCCTAGAGTGCTTTACAACGGGTCAATTGGTTGAGCTAGGAGAGCAATTTGGTTGGGTTGAGTGAGTTGTGAGCCCATAGCTTGGTTCCTTCACCCTGGTGACCTCATAGCCCATCTGGGGGGTGACACATCTACATGGGATGCCTATGCCTGGGTGGAAAATTACTCATACAAAGCCAGTTTCATAGATCATCTCTAGTTAAAAGATAAGTGTTTTATCTCATTTTACAACTTTGCAATTGAATTTTGATTAGCATGTCTTTAAATATTCCACTCATGCATGCATTTGAATTGTTTTGGCCCTCAATAAAGAACCATCTATGTTATATTGTGTTGGATTGTTTTCTTATTCACCCATTATTTTTAATGGATCAACTAGTAGGTTCCCATTCTAAGGTTGGTAGTGCATGAAGGGGAGGTTACAATGTGGTATCAAAGCTCAACTTCAGATCCCAACCAATTAGGGAAATCTATGTGAAGAACGCCATAGAGTTCATTGTCGTAGGCCAATCATTTAATGACATTAACACTTTTGGAAAATGCACATAATAGATTTGGACGGTTTGGGAATGCTCTTGTGCAAACCTCTATGAGTGGGATCAACCTGTAACTCTTGAGTTGTAGGGGCACCCAAGAAGAGAGAGAGGACCGTATTTTCAAATTTCACAATGAAGTAGGAGGGAGATTTGTCTTATGACTCGTCTCTCACATAAAAAAGATTCACATTCGTGCAAGGAAGAGTGTTTTTATTCCTTGGACTCACTAATTAACTAAGAGTTATTGAGTCATCCCCTTGGGAAAACATGGAATGGGAATAGGTGTCCAAATTAGTTTGCAAAGTACTTGTTGGAGGGGTCAAAACCCCAAGCATTATCTAAGTGGAACATATCCATAGATAAGATCTCGTGGTTGGAAGGGTGATACGTTTCTACGTCTTATTGGCACGGGGTTGAAAGGTGCACCCTGTCCAAAAGACCCCTCACAACCCTGCAAATTCCCCCACCTTCAAATATACAAAAAATTGACAGCGTGATGATTTTACGTAGTGAAAGTAGCGAGGGGTTAGCATGAGGATGACTTGAATAGGACACCCCACCCACTAGTCAAATAAAAAACAATGGATAAAGGGTTTAGTTTGAGGAGACCCCATAAAAGAGGATGAAGTGAGAAGGGGTCCATGGGCTGAATTGTCATAGGCCACTTGCCATTTTCTTAGTGGTGCGGGGTTAAAAAGGTGTTCCCTATACAAAAAATCCCTTACTACCTTACAAATTCCTCAACGATTGAATTGTGGAAAGATAAATGGAAGTGACAAAGGTTTAGTAGGGATCTCCAAGGATCTTGTCCATCAAATCTTCAATAGATCGACAATGTGAAAATTTTATCCATGATGAAAGTGGGAGGGAATTTAACCAAGGGCTCTACAACCCTCCACTCAATGAATGTGTGTCACATTGTGTTTTGTTATTATCATTGGGATAAAAAGAGTGCCTCAACTAAAATGTCCCATTTGACCCCAAAAATGTATTGTTCGTTGGAGCTTCAACAAATCAATGGCACACCGTTTTTCTATGATGAAGGTGTAGGTACTTAAACAAGGGCCCCGTGCAACAATGGGGATGTTTCCCCCTTGACCCCTATAGAGTACCTTGAAAGTTCAAAAAGCCCATGAAAATTTCCCCTAAGATAATAATGGAAAAATGGGGAGAAGGACTTATGATTATTTTGCATTTGATTATGATAAGCAAACTTGTAAAACATAACCTAATTATGAGGATGCCGATTTTGTTGTTGCTAATTTATAATAAAATTGTTATTGTGCACAATTATTGTGGTTCAATATGGGTATTAAGTGCTACAATAAAGTTGCAGAGACATAGTAAGAGGTGATTTGTTAGAGCTCATAACTCCTAACTCCAAAACCCAATTTGAGAAAATTACAGTCATCGAAAATCACTTTTAGAGGGGAAAAGAACTGAGTTCTCATTTTTTAGAAACACTTATGCTTCCTCGTAATAATTAGAATAAAAGTGTCTTAGTATTGGTTGGATTAATAAATTATCATCATGGATGATGAGAAAGACACCTAAGATTATGAAAAAATGTTATGGTTGAAAATATGCATGTTGGGCATGTAGAAACATACTCCAATGGACACAAAAACAAAGAGACTCCTTTAGATATTGCGTAAACCATGAAAAATCTTGGGGATGGAAATTCAAAGTTTCATCATGGACAATGAAAGGTTGATCAAAGCTCAAGAAAGAGCGAACCCAACTTAATGAAACTATGCTTCAAAGTTTTACCAACGTACAAAGGCAATTGCATCATGGCCAAGATTCAATAATGTCTATGGGAGCAAGAGTAGTTCAAGAAGCCATTCTCATAGGAGGTCCCATAGTACAAGAATGTCCTTAAGAGATGTAACATACTTGCCATCTCTATCATAATCTTTTATTAGTGAGTCATACACATATGAAGACTCTTTGAGTTGCCCAAAATCTTCTCCAAACAATGATAAGAGGAAGAGACCTCTCACAGACAACTCACATAGAGAATTTCCAAAGGCCAAAACCACATAACTTCGATGGTGAGATCACATCTAGACAAGAAGCTAAAGCTTGGTTTGTTGGAATGGGAATATATTTTAAAGTTCATGACTACTATGGAAATATGAAGGCCAAAGTTGTCATATTTAATCTAAGTGGAAAATCTTCTAATGGTTTAATCTAAGTGGAAAAGCTTCTATTGGTTGGATTAGCTTCAGTAAGTCAAGAAGATCAATGAACCAGAGATTATATGGTAGCAATTCAAGAAACACTTTAGCATAAGTACTTTGTAAACTACTAATATGAAGGTAAAGTCTAATAATTCCATAAACTGGAATTGGGGCAATGGATGAATATGTAAACAAATTATTGGAATTATTGAGGAAAGTAAAATATATAGGAAATGAGAAGATAAAAATTTAACATCTCATAAGTGAACTGCCTCGATCCTATAGAGACATGATTTAATTTGATGAGCCTTAGACACTTGAAGAGGCAATTAGAAAGGCCAAGTACTATTAGGAGCAAAACAAAGGAAAGTTGAATTTCCAAAATACACATAGGGACAAGAAAAGAGAGAAGCTAGACCAAGGAAGAAAGGGTTCAATCCTCCTTACTCTAGGAACCACCCAAGGACCTTCTTCCAAAATCACTTAGCCCAAAGTGGAACCAAGATACCTGAGTTTTGGGGAGACACGCCAATGTACCAAACTCAATGTCAGAGTTGAAGAGAATATCGCTTGTACATGAATTACCCTCATCAAAAGAACAAAACCAATATTGTCCACAACATCTAAGAGGCTTCCACTGTGAATGGTTTGACACAGGTAATTTCTGTAATTTATGTTGCATTGGAAGACCACTAGACATATCATCAATCAACTATGATTGAAGTTGAAGATAAGATCGCAAATCAATCCATTTCCATTTTAAATGATATGGGATCTAGTCACAATTATGTTACTCCCAAAGTTATTGAAACTTGTACTCTTAAGAAAGGTAGGCATAGTATGTAACATCCCCACTATAATCCTCAGTTTAATTAATGCATCATGTAGATATGAAATGTGGCTATAGCCAAGTGATGTAATATGCGAATTGTATTTCTAAATTTTAATAAACAAAATGTGATGCCAATTGTTGGGGGCTATGGACAGAGATGGGGGTTGAGTTTTCCATAAGAGAAGGGAGTGTCTAAGAGTGGTCCAAGGGGGAAATTATTTATGGGTATTAATCCAAACCCACATTCTTGAATTTTATTGTCATTGAGAATACAACTTCTATTTTATGTTTGTGTGTATGAGAGCCTAATCATTTAATACATGTAAGAGGGTGGGTGTAAGAAGTCACATCCCATAGTTATTAGGAGCATGGAGATGAGTACAATCAATTTGGGGATGAGTGTGAGTCAAGGAAACAAGAAAATAGAGGACAATTTGTATGGGAAGAACATGTAGTTTTGGACAGTGGTATTTTTGGTATGAACAACAGGCGGGAGAATTATGAAGCATTTTGGGAGCTGAAGATTGAAGAAACAAGTTGTCAAGCTTGCATAAGAACTAGGTTTCCAAACCTGAAGAGTGAACTCATGTGTGAGTTGCACTATGTTGGCAGCGAGTATATAATTATCAATTTTATAAAGCTGCCTACACATGGTCTATGAAAATGTATTACTCTTCATAAGCGTTTCTCTAAACGACAGTTGTAAATCGTCGCATTTTACCTATCATCTATTCGTGATTCGTTTTCATGACTGAAAGCATGAAAATTTGCAATTATCGTTGTCATTCTGTTTTAAAATTTCATTTAAAGCAATATCGTTTATTACAGAATTGTGATTTCTTGCTATGAGCATGTTGCTTTCATTGTTTGTGACCCTTTTGATTCTAAGAGTGCCTAAGAAACCTATGGTTGTTTCAACGAAAGACCCCCATCAATTGATATTTGATTTTTGTATCGACTTTGGTTTGATGTTTGATCATATTTCTTTCATGAAACCTTTGGCTATTCATTTTTTGTAAACTCACCTATCTTTGCAATCAAACTTGGATGCGCGCACTATGTTTTCAAGTACTCTGGTCCTAGCATGTACCCAATGCCAAGGTGGCATACAACGTACAACATGCCATTACTCCTTAGAATGGTCTCGGGCCTCTCGATTTTGCTCACACGCATTGTGATCAACACTTTGCCCACCATTTGAATTGTCACAGCATTGTATTGATAAGGCTCGAGGCTATGGCTCTGTGGCCTTTTTCCAAACCCCACCTGTGTATTCTGTGTTAATAACCCATCCATTCGGCATGGCTCCAATGGTAAGGGTTGAACCGAACGGTGTCCAGACCCTGCTTTTGTATGATAACGCTAGGGAAGATTTGGAAAGGAATAGTTGGCGTTTGTTCATTGAAAAATTTCAGGGTTTTAACCTTCAGGTCGCCTAAGAGTTTGCCTTAACCTTTGATGGCTATAGGGCAAAGATCGGTTATGTGCAGTTGGAAGTTATAGAAGAGTTCTTAATCCAAGCCACGGAATTGCCAGCAGTTGGTCATAAATGGTTCAAGAATGCGAAAGTGGAGGAGGTCCCTTGGACTTTACTGTTTACCTCACGAAAAATAACCAGCTGTGATCGAGGTATGCCAATTTCATTTTTGAAACCTAGGAGGCATGATTTACTTGTTGTAGTGAAGTAATTCATCACTTGTGAGGGTCGATTCAGACTTGTTTTCCTATATCATCTACGTCTGGTTATGAGTTTTATTGGTTTTCCATTGAATATGCCTTACTTCCTGCTCAGAAGTTTGTATAAAATGGATAAACGGTTTAGGAAACAGAGGTCAGATTCGAGTTTATTTCATCATGGTCTGATTAAACTCATCCTCATGCACCAGTTACAATCATAAAACGATTGTTGGGATGCGTTCATTTCACGAAATGGTTTTGGTAACAATGACTTGGGACAAGTAGATAAGCCGGTCATTGTGGAAACCCTTGTGAACCCTATGGCCTCTTCTCCACCGTTCCAAGCCTATGATTTTCCTTCTAATAATGAACCCTCGAGCTACCCTAATGTCATTCAACAGGACAATCGATCGGGTTCACATCCAAAGGATAGCACTAAAACTGTTAAGAAACCTACAGGAAAGAAACTAAAAGGCAATGTTGATGTCAATTTCAAGAACAAAAGGGTTGGTCGTTTAACTTCTCGATGTGCTCGAAATAAAATGAAACCCCATGTAGACACAATCAACACGATTGAAGTGAGCGAAGATTCAGACTCAGAAATTGAAAAAATCTTGGCTAAAGAGGACCTCGTGTCATTCGGGCTATACCCTGACCAACCCTATGACTATGTTAACAATCTGCCTCCTTGTCTAAAGGACAACCCATAATTTCCTGGCATCCAACTCTGTGATAAGCCTACCATTCGCATGGAGGATTCTCCAACCCATAATGTTGTTAGTGCTAATACAAATTCCTTACAGTCACAGTGCGATGAGTGCCAATCGTGGATTGACAGGTACTATACTAATGTTCCACTGCTACAGTCGCGACTCAAGTCTTTAAGAGACCAATTTGATATGTTGACAAATGAAAACAACATACTTGAATCCATTATCCAAGGGAAGGAGAAACGCTTGAAAACTACAGGTCATGTCATTTTCAAAAATGTAGAGGCAGCAACAACTATTGTAAATTCCAAAATTTCCTGATACGTTTTTGATTCCATGATTTGAGGTATGATATTTTTAATTTTTAGTATGATTGTGTCACTCTTAAGTTATGATATTCGATTTGATTGAATAAACTATTTTTCTTATTAAGATTAGTCTGTTTTGTTTATTTAATAAAATATGATTGCATTTGCTATTATAACTAGCTACAAAATCACAAGATTTTGTAGCCAGTTAGGAAAATTCGAATTGTTTGATTTGATAATTGAAAACATATCTGAAATCTTCTCATTTTCATTTATTTTCAGGATGATTAAGGAGCCCATGATTTCCAAGGAGATATGAGGCACTTTTTGAGATCTCCTAGCCATATCAACTTTGTATTTTGAGTAAACAGATTAGACTGTTGGTAGTTTTTGATATTTAGTGAAATCAGGGTGGTTGCATCCCCCCATTTTGAAACCAACTTGATCTTATCAACAGGAAACAATTATGTTTCCTGAAACCTATATAAACATATTATTTTGTAAACATTGAATCATCTCAACCTGGGGCAAGAGTATGGGCGTTTTTATCATAGACTTGAATGGAATATGATGCATGTTACAACTTTAGCTTTTCTGTATGATGTTTTCATTCAAGTTATGTTTATTTCAATTTGATAATAGATTATGATTGCTTTTGTCAGCATAGTTTATGGCGAGTTGATATCATTCGATTTATATATGCTATCCATATCTCGTGTTTCAGAACAAAACACATAGTGATCATCTATCCAATTTAAATTAGTAGATTCATCTCTAATTTATGTTGAATGTCTGTATGCAAGTTCTTATAGGAAGATTTATCTCGTCGTAGCAATTTGCAAATCATATGATTTCTGTAACTGTATCTATTCAATGTTCTGTTGTTATAATTCAATCTCCAGCATTATCGTTCCTCATTTATTAGGGGCAGTCCCAAGATCTGTAGCAGGTTTACTTCATCAGATAAAGGTGGTTGGATATTCAACATCGAACAGACATTGGATACAGTAACAGGTTAGCCTATTATTTGATTTCGCTAGTTTCCTGAATATAGAAGTTTTCTCTATATAAAACATTTTTTGCTATCTATTATTTTCTGTTTAATTAGGAAGTTTAATGTGTGATGTGATGAATGTATACATTGAAGAAAATAAAACCAAAAAATTAGATAGTGTTTTTACTTGCTTTATTATTATCGCTAAAAGTAATCAATCCACATTTGATTTTTACGAGTTTAGATTAAAACTCATGTTTTGTATAGATTGTATATAGAATTATCATACATATAATATTTAATTTGTACATATATATTTACTTAGATGTACATATAGTTTTTAGTAGTTGTTATCTATTAGATCATTGTTTTTCTTTTAGTTATTTTTTCACTTTCTT
>ML786176.1:399403-415063 GCA_009831015.1 Picea engelmannii | reverse complement strand
GTGGAGAAAGGAGATGTTTCAAAGGTTTTTGGACATCTTTAATTAAGACAGGAAATCAGGACACCTTGCCACATCAACAGATTCGACTTGGTCTCTATTTGAGAGTCATCATTTAGCCTTGGGAGGCTGTTCTGCACTACACCTACAATCAACAGAGAGAAATCTGGGATTGGCCTCATTTTGGGGAAGCATCCCACTTCTTTTGCAACTGAATTTTGAGTTACTATTTTTAGTATATCTGATCCTTATTTTTAGGATCCCAGAACTACTTTTGTAAAGCTATAAAGCTTAGAATAGAAGAGGAACCAAGGGTTCGATTTTGAGTTCTACATGCTGCTACTGTAAGAGGGACTTATTCTTAATATATTACAAGCTTCCTTCAGTTGTGTTGTCAGACTTTTTCTTTTCTGTTCTCTGATATCTTATGAGTGAATGATGTCTTTATTGGCGCTTATTCAATCTACATGTGAATGTCATCTCACTAACTGATTGATTAAGTTAAGAATCATAAGTTATTTCCTTAGTTCTTAAACCCATTGTGCTTGTTTTATAGGAGTGTAATCTGGTTCAATAGCTATCTTCTCTTCTATTTGATCAAAGCTTGTTTGATTGCATTCCTAGAAGGCCTTGTGATATTTGATATCTCTAGACAGTCTGAAACACACAGTCCAGTCCCTAGATATTCATCTTGATCCAAAAACCACATCAATTATTAAGAAAATATTTCCCAAAAAGAGTTAGTTACCAGGCATCTCCGACTTACAGCCTAGGAGAGTTTCCTGGAGTGATAACATGTTCATGTTTGGATAACATCGGGAAGACATTCTTCTAGATTAATAATTAATAATATAATTATTAATTATTAAATAATATATATAATAAGTAATAATAATAAGAAATAGTTATTTATTATCCAAGGGACTCATCCTTTCATAGATGGTCACCATATGTTCTATATATATGGAACACTAATCATTGTGATAATACATTGATCATTTTATCATCTTATATAAAAAAATCAACATGGTATCAGAGTAGGACTGGGCTAACTCCCTCATGGGAGGGCCCATGATCCTCAAAGAAGGTTGCTTCTTGTTTTAGTTGTGTGAATTCTCTAGTGGTTGTGGCTATGTGCACCACAAAAGACCAACGAATCTAGGAAAGGAGAATACAAGAAGATACAAAAGCCCTGAAGGATTCAAACCAAGAGCATAGCTGACATTAGATGAGAAGGAGGCCAATGAAATTCTTTTGGGTCCGAGGATCATTTCTTCAAGATTGACTTATCTTCTTCAACTTGGGTTCTCGGCCCCATCATAGTATGATAAGGTTTCACTACTCGGATTCATTGAGCCTACCCTGCATCTCCTTAAGTGTCTAGTCAATCAGATTGGAGTTAGCGCTCATACTATTGGCGATAACATCGATCTTTCTTTGATTCAATGAATCTGAGAGAGAGGATATGGTTCTAAAGAAGAGTTTCTCATGCTGCTACTTCCATTCATGATTGAACACTTTAGAATAACATAATGGAGAATGGGAGAGGTTGTGTAGGAGGAAATACAGACAATGAGGAATTTGGCTAGATTTCCACCAATCAGTAGGCACGTTACTGTGACCAACCTAATATTGAAAGTATTTAGAGTAGATAGAGTGATAGGAGATACATTTGTAGATTTCATTTACAAATGTGATTAAACTTCGTGGAATGAAACGACTGATGTTGCCAGTTTTTTTGTTGTAGTCGGGAAGATTCGCTCCCTCCACTGATCCATGATAATATCGATTGAGATAGCCATGAAGGTGAATCATAAAATCATAATTACGATATCGCTCTTTGTTTCCATGTGGGTTAACATTAATATATATTTTTTTTATGTTAAGAGTAGTTCACATGATGTATTACAATTGAAACAATGTTTGAGAGATTGACATTGCTTTCACATCCTCTTCAGAGGGGTAAAATCAAATTAACTCTGTACTGAGCTTGAGAGCAAGTGATCGGGGTTGGGGAGAGTTAGTGTATCATTGTTGATACGATGTTGGAATGCAACCACTGCTTTGGTTTGAAGCGATTGCATTGTTTGGAAAACATTGACAGTCCCAAGATATTGGGCACTCGTTAGCTAAATATAAAGAAGTTGGAAAGTATGGTTTTGGAGACCATTGTTCTACCACAAGTAAATATGGCTATGGAAATCCCTTCATTCCATTTTGTCTATCGGTGGGGTTTGAATGATTGACGTCCATCGATTATCTATTCCAAACATAGCACTTCGTCTACGAACTCCTTCTCATGGATACTCAGTCGAAGAACAATCTCCATCATGTATTGCAGCGCCTTCATCTATGCATCCGAGAAAAATTAAGAGTGAAAGAGACATATACCTTCTAACCCAGTTTTTTGTTTCAGTTGTCGAGAGTGATTTCTCATGGAAAAGTACACCAAAAAATTCACCACAAACTAGGGAATTATGGGAGCCGTGAGCTCAGAGGATTCCTGAAGAAAAATGGTGGTCACATATACACAATCGTTTTAATAATAATAAAAAAATAAAAATTGAGAGGGGTTGTGAAAACAATATTTGTTTATTTATTTTGTTGGGCATCACCGTTGTAAGGAGTAATGTCGATGTGGACAATGTGGAGGTGGATATTAATGAACCCACTATTGCAAAATCCCTTGGACATTGGCTGGTGTGAATGAGGCTATGGTCATAGTCTTGTCTACGATATGAGAGGTGGTTATGTGTGAATAAGACTACTAGCAAGAGGAGAAACATCACATCATAGTCTTGGAGACTATGTCAGTGGTTGTGTACCACTTGACAACATGCTAGTAGTTGTGTGCTACTAGTGGATTGCTACGTAGTCGTGAGACTATGGTAGTGGTTGTGTACCACTGGATAGTAGTTGTGTACTACTATGACATGGAAACAATTGTGTACCACTGGATAGTAGTTGTGTACTACTATGANTGCTAGTAGTTGTGTGCTACTAGTGGATTGCTACGTAGTCGTGAGACTATGGTAGTGGTTGTGTACCACTGGATAGTAGTTGTGTACTACTATGACATGGAAACAATTGTGTACCACTGGATAGTAGTTGTGTACTACTATGACATGGCAACAATTGTGTATTATTGGACGACATTGCAATAGTTGTGTGCTACTGGTTGATTACAACATAGTCACAAATATTATGGCAGATGATTTGAGCTACCGATGGCATGGTAGTAGCAATATGATACAGTTGATTGCAGAGTATTCAATGGATTACTAGATGAAGGAACCAAGACATTGGTTTCATGAGGAAACCTTGATATGTCTTGGGGGACATTGGTTCCATGAGGGAACCTTGATGTGTCCTAGAGATGTTTGAGGCAGGGATCAATAGGGAGTACATTGTTCCTCACAACCCTCAACAGAATGGGGTCACAGAGAGGAAGAATAGATCTATTGTTGAGGTAGTCAAGGCGATGATTAATGATCAACATTTACCCATGTTTCTGTGGGCAAAGGCATATGTGACTGCAGTGTATGTTCATAATAGAAGTCCTCATAAGACTTTGAGGAACATGACTCACGAGGAGGCCTTCACTGGAGTGAAGCATAAGGTTGGACACTTCAGGATATTTGGGTGTTCTATATACATTCATGCACCAAAGGAGAAAATGACCAAGCTAGAACCTTCAGGTAGAAAGGGTACATTTGTGGGGTACAATGAGTCTTCAAAGGCATATTGGATCTACGTTCCTGGTTAGAGACCGATTGAGTGAGAGACAAGAAGAGATGGTACCTTCCGAGAGAGAAAGAGACATTAGAGATATTTGTAAGGAGAGATGCCATGATGGAGGAGTATTAGTCCATCATGAAGAATGCCGTGTGAGATATTGTTCTAAGACCTCAAGGAAGTCTGTAGTGACTTCCAAGTGGATCTATAAGATCAAACACACGGCTAACGAGAGAATCGAGAAGCAAAAAGGGAGATTTGTTGCTAGAGGATTCTCTTAGGTGGAGGGAATAGATTATGAGGAGACATTTGCTCCTATTGCTCGATACACTTCTATCTGGATGATTATTACCCCTGCAACATCCATGGGTTGGAGACTACATCATATGGATGTGAATACAACCTTTCTCAATGGAGAGACTGAGGAAGAAGTATACATCGAGCAACCAGATGGTTTCGTGATACATGAGAAGGAGTCTCATGTGTGTAGATTGAAGAGGGCCTTGTATGGACTCAAGCAACCACCTCGATCTTGGTGTGCGAGGATTGATGGACACCTGATGAGTTTGGGCTTCAACAAAAGTGTTGTTGATCCCAACCTGTACTACAAGACTGTTAATGGTGAGTCCTTGATTTTGGTCCTCTACGTTGATGATTTATTCCTCATCGATACAAAGAGCCTTATTTTTGAATGCAAGTATGCGTTGGCCTCTAAGTTTGAGATGAAGAACCTTGGTATGATTCACTACTTCTTGGGACTAGAGGTGTGGCAAAGAACCGATGAGATCTTCTTGGGGCAAGGGAAGTACACAATTGAGATATTGAAGAAGTTTGGGATATTGAATTGTAAGCCTATGGCTACACCAATGGTGACGAATCTGAAAAAACTAAGTGTGTCTTCTTCCGATTCCGATGAGATTGATCCAACCCTATACAAACAACCGATTGGATCATTGATGTATCTGGTTAACACCAGATCAAATGTTTCCTATGCAATGAGTGCATTTAGCTAGTTTATGAGTCAACCGAGACAAACACACTGAATTTCTATGAAGCATGTGTTGAGATACCTGCAAGGCACAATTAGACATGGTCTGAGATATATTTCTAGTATTTCATGACAAATCGAAACACATTGAGATCAAGTACCATTATATCCAAGACATGGTGAAGAGGAAATCGGTATTGGTGCAATACCTTCCTATAGATGAGCAGGTTGTTGATGCTCTTATCAAACCCCTTACCAAGATGAAGTTCGAATACTTCCGTGATAGACCTGGCATGGAAGAGAATGCCTCCCTCGCTGAGAGGGAGTGTTGATGTTTGTAGCTTCCTAAGACATTATCCAGATCATACTCCTCTGTGACTGAGTTGAGTTGATCTGTGAGGACACTTATCTGAGAAGGGATAAGTGGGTTTGGGATTATAGCCCAACGTCCCTTGTGGAGAGCACATGAGGACATGTCCCTTATGGAAAGCACACGAGGACACATTCCTTGTGGAAAGCAAATGAGGACATGTCAAGGGAGTTTACCTTGACGTCACACTATGGGGAGTTGACCATAGTGTTTCTAGAGGGAGTAGCCTCTAGAAGTCCACATGGGAGTGCCATGTGTGACATACATTCTCCATATCGTACTCGTCTATGAATAAGTTTGAGTTGATATGCGAGGACACTTATCCGAGAAGGGATAAGTGGGTTTGGGCTTATAGCCCAATGTCCCTTGTGGAGAGCACATAAGGACATGTCAAGGGAGTTGACCTTAATGTCACACACTATAGGGAGTTGAACCTAGTGTTGCTAGAGGGAGTGGCCTCTAGAAGTTCACATGGGAGTGCCATGTGTGAAAAACCTTTTGCTACAATGTATCGAGTAAGCATCGGGTGCACCTTCTCCTAGATTGGTCTACAAACCAAGGGAGATAGGATGGATTTATCACAAATGTGTACTTGTGGTAAATGGGCCCAGGCGTAGTCCTTCCTTGATCATGCCAAGGAATAATATGGACTTGAGGTGCTTTCCACGTGTCAGTTATCATCGAACTAACATTCACTCACAGGGGTATACCTGTGGTGAATGATCCTGGTGCAGTCTTTGTCCTAGTCATGGTGATCGGACAAGGAATGATAAAGACTCAATATACTAGATGTTATCACATGTGGACCCAGAGTGAGCCCGATCTTAGAGAGAGTTAGTTGGCTCAGAGGGAGAGCTGCAGCGAGAGTTTCCCCTCAATTCAGGTGGGAGAGAGACATCTCCAAGGATTGATAGACATGTGTCATGAGTCTAGGGAGAAGTTTGTATACTTCAAAGAAAAACTTGGCATGATGTAGAATGTCTCCCTCGTTGAGAGGGAGTGTTGATGTTTGGACAACATCGGGAAGACGTTCTTCTAGATTAACAATTAATAATATAATTATTAATTATTAAATAAAATATACAATAAGTAATAATAATAATAAATAGTTATTTATTATCCAAGGGACGCATCCTTACATGGATGGTCACCATATGTTCTCTATATATGGAATACTCATCATTGTAATAATACATTGATCATTTTATCATCTTATATAGAAAAATCAATAGTTTTTCCTAGCAGTGAGTTCCTTTGAGTTCCCAGTAGTGTGATTCCTGGTTACCTACGCTAGAGAGACCTTGATAAACGAATGGGGCACCCAATGGACTGAGAGAAGTGAAGGGGTACATTCCTTGGGTTGGGCAAGTCGAGAGGAAGAGAGCCGGTGGAAATTGGGATAGATGTAGGATAATACCAATGGGTTGTGGGATTATCTAAACAGTGAGTGGACAGTGAGAGACACCCTCTTTTGTGGATTCCTAGCCCCAACTCAAGGGTGACTTGTTGTTGAGATCTAGAACAACAAGTCTATGGTTTGGTGGAGCATATGTCCCAAGCAAATGATTGCACAATTATTTTAAAAGATAAATGTTTATTTGTGTTATGTTTTATTTTATGAGTTTAATTGTTGCATTTTAACTATGCGTATGTGAATGAGTTAAGTGTTGTTGTGTATAGATTTAACTAGCTACATTCATGTTTATTTCAACATGTTGTAGCTGCATTTAAATTAATGGTAGTTGAATGGTTAAATATGTATGTACTCTTGTAGCAGGTAAGCTATAGGTTTAGTTAGCAGGAAAATTTCAAATTCACAGGTAATGGACCTCAACTAGGCTGGGGTACATTACATAGTAAATCATGGCTAGTCCAGCTAACCACTAGAACCAAGAGAAAGGTTAGTGAAATGGTGGAGGGTTGTACATTAAATTTGAATGAACTCTTCTCAAGGCAACCTTGAATATTTGGCCACTTGGTTCTTACGATGTCCTCATTGGAATGGACTGGTTGGAAGCACACTGAGTTATATTGGACTACTATGACACGATTTATGATTAACAATGAGGATGGAAGCTCAAGGATAGTAAGAAACATTCCAAGGGAAATTTCCATAAAGTAGGTTTCAACCTTTCGGTTGAAGAAACGTTTCAAGAAAAGATGTCAATTACAGGTAGCCCACATATTGGAATCAACAAAAGGCAAATGAAAATTTGAAGATTCTCTTATATTGCAAGATTTCAACAATGTATTTCTCAGTGAAGTGATCAAACTTCCTCCAAAGAGGAACACCAATTTCTTAATTGACCTTTTGCATGGGTTGCACCAATGTCTAAGACTCCTTGCAAATTGACTACCCTAGAGCCAATGAAGATGAAAATACAATTGCAAGAATCGATGAATGAAGGATACATTCAACCAAGTGTATCTCCATGGGGATCAACTAACTTATTTTTTAAAAAGAAACATGGAACTCTTAGGTTGAGTATTGACTACAAGTAGTTGAATAAAGTTATAGTGAAAAAACAATATCCATTCCCTCGAATTGAATGATGGCCTAAGTAGGTTAATCACACCTCCAAATTTTCTTGAGATAATTAGTCGATGGTCAACAATTGACTAAGAAAGTTGATTGAGTGGTCAACTAGTCAAACAATTAAACCAAATCAGTTGACTAGTGTGCAAAACAAGACATAATTCAAGAAGTTTGTTACGTGCTCTCACCAATCTATGTAGACCTCATCCTCCTCACTTCAAGGGTGTTGGTTACATCTTGGTGCTATATAAGATGGACTTATGGACCAATCTAAAACAATGAATAATGTGATATGTCTTTTGGTTCCTTACGCTTTTGTATATGTAGAGCTATGCTCACTTGTGCTCAAGTCATATAACAATGTCTTTAGATACCACCTATTTCTTGGAATAACTAGCTCTCCGATCTACCTAATTCCTACGTTGTCCAACATGTTATTATAGCTAGTGGTTTGAGATCTAACATGTTGCCTATGAATTTTTTAGGGGCTATCAGTTACAAGCACTTGTGATGAGTCAGATGTATCTATTAAATAAACTTAGGGTTTCGACTTGTAGGCTAAATCTAAAATTGGATTTGTAGAAAAATGTGTTCCAAGCAAGAGCCTATAGTTATGAATGGCCACAATTATGGAATATGGACATAAGATATGGAGGAATTGTTGAAGGGTAAAGCGTTCTGGTATACAAAAGCTATAGATATCAATCCAAAAGATGACTAGCATAAATTTGTCATCGATGAGAAGAAGGATGAATATGTAGGATTCATAAGGACCTATATCTCTAGGGAGATTCACTTTCGTACAAGCAAGATTGACTATTCAAATCCTACCTTGAAGAAGCTAGAGACTTTGTTTTATAAAACTAAGAAAAGTGAAGTTATGCAAATTGAGAAAGAGTTGATCTCTCTGGATCCTCTCTCCTTTGAAATAATTGAAGAGTACTTGGCCTATGTGAAGAAACTTCGATTGAAATTGAGTGAATGCAAAAAGGATTTTCAAAGTAGAGATGGTCAGCTCTTAGAACTAATCCTAGTGAATCTAAAGACACCTTATGATGTGCTATGTTCAACATTCCATTCCAGTTGGACTTCAATAAAAGATTATAGTAAGAATTATTCCTTTGATTCTTTTTGTGGTTTGTTGATTAGGGCACACACAAAAAATGATTGATGAAGGGAAAATGGAGGTCAAGAAATGATCCCATTTTCCAAATGGAATATGTTGACAAAATTATAGAGAAAGGGTTCGACAATGCAGTCAACATAAAGAACGTGATTACATTGAATAGACCATTAAGAAGAAGCATTATGATCAAACTTCAACTAAGAAAGGTAGAAAGAAGAAGACCTATCATTATTTTGGGAAATTGGGACATATGGAGAAGGCTTGTTGGTAGAAAACCAAGGAGTTCAAGGAGAAAGTGAAGACGCTTTAAGGAGACATGTCAATTAGAAGAACAACCAACCTACAACACCAAACATCAAAAGGTAAGGAAGATAACTATACATTTGTGTTAGTTCTTCTCAGGCCTTGCATGCTCACACTTCTCAAAGTGAATGGACAATCAACTTTGGTTGCACCCATCATATGGCTAAAGAGGCTTTAATCATCTCTTCATGAAGTGAACCATAGCAAAATAAATCTTTGTAGCAAATGATTATGCACTTAGTATTTCTAATTGCGGTGAGATTAAATGTTGGAATGGTGTGGTCATTGATGTGTATCTTGTACCTAGTCTAAGTGCCAATTTGTTGTATGTACCCCAACTAACTCAAACTAGCAAGAAGGTAGAATTTTGGCTTGTTGTTTTGATGTGAAGGATATGTTCAACAACTTTTTTTTGTCACCAAGGGATTTCTTGACCCCAAGGATAGATTGTGCAAGTTTTGTGTCTTTCCCAAAAAATATCCAAGACCAACTGCACTCATGGACCTCGTATCATTGATTGTAGCATAATTTGGAATGAATTACTTAGACATGTAAATTTTCAAATCTTGAAATTAATGGTGGAGCATAACATGATTACTGGACTACCTAAGGTTGTTCCCCGTAATGGAGTATGCAAAGGGTGCATGATTGGAAAGCATTACCAGGTTGTTTTTTAAACGGGGAAGGCTTGGAGAGTAAAGACTCAGTTGGAACTTGTCCACAATGACGTAAGTTCCCTGAAAAAATGCAAACTATGTTTTGACCTTCATTGATGACTTTTCCCGGTATAGTTGGTTATATTTTTTGAAGAATAAGAGATATGTCTTTGAAATTTTCAAGGGATTTAGTGAATTAGCTGAAAAGTAATGTTATCAACCTATGAAATGTTTAAGATCTGACGATGGAGGAGAATATGTGGGCAAGGATTTTGAAAGCTATTTGTCACAAAATGGTATCTCTTGGAAGAGATATGTACCTTACACACCTTAGCAAAGTGACATGGAGAGAGGAAAAATCAAACTTCGATAGAAATGGCACGTTGTTTGCTTCGACCCAAAGGTTTGATGACTAAGTTTTGGGTAGAAACCATCTATTACTCAAACTATTTATTAAATGTGATTTCGACTAAAGAAGTATGGGATGCGACTCCAACCAAGAAATGGACTAGGAGAAGACCCTCAATCTGACATCTTAGAACCTTTGGATGCATAGTGTGGGTTCACATTATAGGTGATAGAAGGAAGGAATTGGATGCAAAGAATCATGCTTGTATTGTGATGGATACTTTTAAGGGTCAAAGGCCTACAAGTTGTTTGATCCCATCAAACAAGATCTTATTTGCATAATAGATGTTGTCTTTGATGAGAAGACATCGTATGCCACTCTATTGAATTCCTCTCATGGTTTGTTGACTAGTGATCCTTTAGAAATTTTATAGAATTCTAGATCGACTAACTACTTCACAGGACTATCAACTTAACAATCAATTTCTTTACCTTAATAAACTTGCAGTTGACCTTCCATAGTAGAATCAACCACAAGTTTTGGTACCCCTATTCAGTTCAATAATGATGATCTTGGTACATTAACTCCTTCAAGAAATGGGAGTTGTCTTCCCAAACATGTGACAAAGTCAATTTAATTTGTTGGAGCCGAGGTAAGAGATATTAATGACTCCACAAAGACTACAAGTCATAAACAAATTGGTAGTGTTACTCTAATGGCATGTTTACTAAATACATGTGATCCAAATATATATATATGCAGATGCATATGGTTGACCTAAATGCGAGAATGTTATGGTTGTTGAGTATCATTTCCCAATGAAGAGTGACACATGGGATTTAGTTCTTCGACTACAAGGAAATAATGTGGTGAAGTGTTGATGGGTTTACAAGACTAAATTCACATATGAAGGCATTGTTTAAAGACATAAGGTTCGTTTAGCAAGAAGGCATCGACTACATTGAAACCTTTGCCCTTGTTGCAAAGATAAAATTTGTTTGATCAATTCTTTCACTTGCTGCTAATTTTGGGTGGGAGTTATGTTAGATGGATGTCAAAAGTGTTTTTCTACATGGTGATCTTACCAAAGAGATTTAAATGAAGCAACCCCTTGGATTTGAAAAGGATGGTAGTCTTGCTTGTTGATTGAAAAAGTACTTGTATGGTTTGAAACAAGCCTGAAGGACATGGTATGAGAAGGTTGATCATTTTTTCCTGAAACTCAATTTCAAACACTGTGAATTAGATCATAGTATCTATGTATTACATGTTAACGGTGAAACATTGCTTGTTGCATTTTATGTGGATGACTTAGTCATTGTTGGAAGCAATGTTGATTTGATTTTATGTTTGAAGAAATAATTAGTAGAGAAATTGAGATGCCTGACATTGGTCTATTACATTTCTTTTTAGGCATCCACGTCTTACAAATGGATGATGGTATCTTTATTTCTCAACCTAACTATGTGATAAACCTCTTACATAAGTTTGAAATGGAAGAAAACCATGTGTGCCTTATTAGTCCAAAGTGAAGCTAACCAAGGAGTGTAATTCCCCAAAAGTCGATGCTACACTTTATTGAGAACTTGTTTGCAACCTCATCTATTTAACTCACGATTGACATGATATCTCCTTTGTTGTTGGTGTGGTTTCTTGGTTTAAGAAATATCCACGAGAAAGTCATCTTAAGGCTGTAAAGAGAATTGTTCATTATATCAATGGCACTTACCAACTTTGTATAAAGTATTGCAGTAATAAAGTAAACCAATCGGTTGGTTACAACGACACAGATTGGGCTGGAAATGACAATGACATGAAGTCTACATCTAGTTATGTGTTTCATCTTGGTTCTAGACCCATGGTCTAGTCTTATAAGAAGTAAAAGGTGGTTTCACTTTTGAACACAAAAGTAAAATATCGTGATGAAGTGCATGCTGACACATAGGTTGTATGGATTTGACACCTCATGTGTGAACTTGGTCTTCTAGTTGATACATTGATTGTGGTATATCGTGACAATGAAAGTGTAATCCACGTTGTAGACATTACGATGAAGCATTTGGAGCTGCATCCTTAGTTTGAGACATTTTGTATATGAAAACGTTGTGAATCTTGTTTATTGCATGCTAGATGATAAGGTTGTTTATATCTTTACAAAGCCTCTGTCAAAAGGTAAGTTTGTGACACTTTAGGTTATGCTTGGGTTTTAGAAGCTGGAATTACAAGGGGGTGTACATAAATAATTTCACCTCCTGAATCTCCAAAGTGTTGTGCTGATGGGGGGTGTTGGAACAACAAGTTTAGCAGGTTCATCACACCCATGGATCTTTTGGAGATAGTCAACAATTGATTAGGAAAGTTGACTGAGTAGTCGACTAGGCATTTTACTGGTTAGGTAATTAGACCAAAGTAGTCGACTGGTGTGTAGAGCAAGAAAAAATTAAAGGAGTTTATTATGCACCCTCACTAATCTATGTGGACCTTATGTTCCTCACTTCAATGGTGTTGGTTACATCTTGGTGCTATATAAGATGGCCTTATGGGTTGATCTAAAGCAATGAAGAATGTGATATGTGTTATGTATGGAAATATTTTGGTTCCTTGCACTTCTATGTATGTTGAATTGTGCTCACTTGTGCTTAAGTGCTATAATGGTGTCCTTAGACACCACCCTTTTCTTCGAATAATTGGCTCTCTAATCTACTCGATTCCATGTTTATCCAACAATTCCTTGGTTTGTGAGATGCAAGTGTTGTGCATTGTATTTTGTGGGATGTAAGTATCTGGGTCTCCTTGATAGCTTATGTGATATAAGTAGGATTCCTTGGGGTTTGACAATTGGTGTGGTGTTGGCTTGTAGAGCTTGATGTGATGCCTTGCTTAGCCTTTGTTTTGTTGGTTAGGGTTTGCAGTGATTGTAGATGCCTTAGCTAGTGTTCAAGATGCATTGAAGAGCCCTTCCTTGGGTTGAGTTGAAAGGACTTGTTGTACTAGCTTGGGATGAGTTTAGTTATTGTACTTTATCTTCATTATTGTGATAATATGAAGTGTGCCATTGATGTCCTAAATTTGTGTTTGTTTTCAAATCTAATTTTTCTCATGTATTAAGCAAGTTTCATGGTTGTTTTAGCCTGTTGATTTATTGGGACAATGGGGATTAATGCTATGTTGTTTTAAAGTGATCAATGGAACTTCTAGATCTGATTTATTGTTGTTATATTTCCACTATAATTGAAGTAATTTTCAAATCCATGTATTGAGATAGATCTTGCTAAAGGGTTGCTAAAATTATCTATGCTTAAGGTCTTTGCGCTATCTACATTCTTGAGTTTGCCTAAAAATAGTGTTGGGTAGATTTGGAGTTTCTTGTAGGGTGGTTGAAGATTTTTTTTTCATTACTAAGTCTAGAAAGTCTATGAAGTAGATTTGTCACCTCATAGAGTGAGGTTGAAATTTAAGACTAGGTATATTTTTGAAATTTATATAGACAACTTATTTATTATTATTTGATCTACTAATAAACCCATCGACATTGCAAACTTTTTCATGAAAGAGATTTTCAAGTTGCATGGAGCACCCAAAAATTATTTTGAATAGGGATAAACAATTTACTTTCGATTTTTGGAAGAGAATTTTGAAAGACTTAGGTACCAAGTTGGATTTTAGAATTGCCTACCATCCACAAATATATGGGCAGAGTAAAATAGTGAATCAAGTGATTTAAGACTTGCTTTACATGTGTGTGACAAATTAACTGTCCAAGTGGGAATATTATTTACACTTGGTGGAGTTTGCATATAAAAATGGGTATCATGCCTCATTGGGAATGAATCCATTTGAGACTTTACATGGCAAAAGATGCAATACTTTAGTGAGATGGGACAATCGAATGAAAATAACTATACAAGGGTTGGAAATGGAGTAAGGAATTGCCATAATCAAACAAAATTTGAAGGTAGCCCAAGACAGGTAGAAAAATTATGCAAATAAGAACAATGCACAAAGAATTCTATGTTGGGGATAATGTCTTACTAGTAGTGAAGTCAAAGAATAGCTCATTGAAGCTTGGGAATTGTTCCAAGCTAACACCTAGGTATTGAGAGCCATTTGAAATCCTTCACAAGATAGGGCTAGTTGCATATAAACATGCATTGCTTGCTAACATTAGAGCTCACAATGTTTTCCATGATTCATTACTTAAGAAATATGTACATGTTCCTAACTACATTATTGGTTTCAATGTGATCCAAGTGGAACTAAGGGGAGTGTTCAAAACATAGCCACTACATATTCTAGACAAAAAAAGTAACCTTGCTTGGAACTAAGCCATTATATAAGTAAGTGCACAATGGAAACACTTTGGTTTGATGAGATGAAGTGGGCATTGAAGGATGCCACAAAGGAGGGATACCCAATTTTGTTACGATCTCAAGTTGCATCAAGGCTGATGTTATTCCAAAAAGGAGGGAAATGTTATACCCTGGTTTTGAGCCTTGGAATGAATTAGATTAGATTATGTATAAATTGTAAATGCATAGTTATAATGATGGGAGTTGAGCCATGTGAGCTTAAATAAATGACCCCATGTTGTATATGTGTGTGTGTGGATTTCTAGTGCAAAGCTTAAGGCCAAGGCCCGACTAGAGAATGGCTATGTATGTAGATGAATTGTAAGTATGCTTTCTATGGATTATTGGTAGACTTACCATGATGCTCAAAGTTATATAAATGTTAAATGCTAAAATATAATATATAATGGTCCAAGATGGCTATCGAGAGAGTACGAGAGGGGCTATGATTCCACAAGAGGGGAAGAGGAAAGGGGGCCCATGGGAAAGTAAACCTTTATTACCAAGTGTGAGCTCAATAACTAATTTGTTTTCCATCATGTTCCTTAAGTAAATCTCATCCATCTCTTCTGACTTGGGATGCCTGTTATAAATGCATTAAGTGGTTGGTGACTAATGTGTACCTCATGTAACTATGAAGGCATGGGGTTGAACACTCATCATGAAAAAATATAAGAACCCTTTATTCTCCCACCTAAGTGGAAAATCATTCTCTCATTGTGATTTACTCATTTTCATTCTTAGCATTCTCATATTTAGTCTCTCCACAAGAGATCTCATGTTGTGTTCTCCATTAACCACTCATTATCCAAATATGAAAATGACCCAAATCCTAATGTGAAGAGCTATTTTGAGACCTTAGGTGAGAGATAATTCTTAGCATTCTCATATTTACTCTCTCCATAAGAGATCTCATGTTGTGTTGTCCATTAACCACTCGCTATCCAAATATGAAAATGACCCAAATCCTAATGTGAAGAGCTATTTTGAGACCTTAGGTGAGAGATAAATAAGATGTAGGAGAACGTAGAAGTTGGGAAAGCTAGGAAACCTTCACTTGCTATTCATTGTTGTTCATTGGCCACTTGAGAGACCAAGTTTTTCCTTGGTGTTGTATTAGGTTTTACTTGCAGAGAATGAAGTCCCAAAAACATAAACAAAAGGCTCTCACCAGAAGATCATGATTGAACATTTTTTCCTTCAATTCATTTGTTTGACAATGGTTTGAGTTCCTTTATTGGTTGGTATATA
>ML786176.1:333092-367103 GCA_009831015.1 Picea engelmannii | reverse complement strand
TAATCTATATCCTCCTTATGGACACAATGTTTACCCCCCTTATGGGCAAACACCAAATCCAAATTATAATCCTCAAAACCCATCGGGTTATCCTCCGCTCGCACATGTTTCTCAACCCTCCTCGAATCCTGTTTACTCTGGTCAGCAACAAGGGTATGCAGGAGGACCTACTGGTTACAATTATCCACCTAACCCAGTTTACGGTCCTATTGGTGTCACTATGCCACACCAGTATCACCCTCAGGTTAACTGACAGCTACCGTTCCTTGCTACTCTGGATCTCCCAGACTTGTCTCAGTTGATCAATGATCCTATACGTTATTATCCTTTCTGGCTAGTGATTTTGGCTAAACTACCTTATGATATTCTAAAAATTGACGGTAAACCTGGAGAAGACCCAAATAACCATGTGATGACTTTCCACTTGTGGTGTTCATCAAACTCCTTAATGGACGATTCTATACGTTTGCATCTTTTCCAGCGAACACTTACAGGTTCAACAACCAAGTGGTATGTTGAACTGCCACGTGGTTCTTTTCAAGACTTCAACTCCCTTCCCATGTCCTTTCTCACACACTTTCAACTACCCATTCGATACGAGACGAGTACCAAACTCTTGACCTCCCTTCGTCAGACCAACTCCGTGCATATCTCCGATCATATTCATGAGTGGAGGCGACGACAAAGGTTGATCAAAGCAATCATTCCTGACCAATTATTGGCGAAATGGTTTACTAAATCACTCTTACCCCCGATTGCTCGTGATGTCACCATGGGTGGTGTAGTCACCGAGGAAGAGGCCATTGCTCAGGCTTAATACTTATATTTGGTTTATTCCCAATCTGGTACTTTGTATGAATTAATCCCAAATGTGACCCGTGCAAACATCGATCCATCCAAACCTTCATCCTCATCGCATGCAGATGGCGTTATTGGCTCCGTCAAAACCCAATCTCCGTCCCAGTCGACTGGAACAACTAACCGATCTGCTCTGGCACCCGCTCCCAGTTCGACCACACTCTCCTCTACCTCCCCCCAAACTCAAATCTCTGAGGTGAATGCAGTTCAATATGCCCCTTCACAATAATCCGGAGGTAAGAAAAAGACAAAGAACAAAACCAAAAAGAATAATAACAATGAACAACCTAAAGCTCACAACCCACCACCTGCTACCGAAAAGCAACCACAACGGAAGCCCAAATTCCCATGTTTTATTTGTGGTGACGATCACTACACTCGAGATTTCCCACATCGCGACAAAGTGGCCAAACTTTTCAAGGGGAATTCCCAACCTTCCGTGCATACTCAGCCTTTTCCTCAGCAACAATCTATGGTTGCTAAAACCCTCTCTCCAGGGGGCAATTCCATCCACCCTTCTCATTATGAAGCCTCGACAAGTTCCCATATATATCTATTTAATGGGATTGATTTAACCACCCGCTCTACAACCTACGACACACTAGTTAAACCTGACAAAGGAAAGGTCACTAACGGTTCTTTATCAGGTCCATCACCATCCTCTATTAGCCCTCCATCTGTTAGTCCTCTGTCTGGATCACTTCAGATCAAGAAAACCCACGTTCAACTCTATCTTACACCCTCCTAAGAGCACTATCCGTAAATATACGTTTAATCCTAGTTCGCGTGCTGCCCAAAAATACAACATCGTTGAATATTTGGCTCAAGCACCGTGTGTTATGTCTGCGTTAGAAGTTCTACAACACTGCCCCAATCAATGTAGAATACTCTTGGTCGCTAATGGCGCTTTTGATCCTGATTCATCCAACAATATCATGTTTAACCTGGATAATTTTACATCTCGACTCTCTCACCAACTTTCTTTCCAAGTTGATATTGTTGTTCACAATCAACAAATTCACTAAACTATTTTGGATGAGGGAGCCTCTACTTATGTCATCTCTTTAGCATGCTGGAAAAGCTTGAAATCACCCACACTTAACAAATCCCCAACGATGTTGCGTGCATTCGATGGGCGAGGTTTTCATCCTCACGAACTATTTCAGTCCTTAGCCATTCAGTTAAGAAACAAAATTGTTACTGTTGATGTTGAGGTGGTCGATGATCCTCTCGATTACAACCTGTTACTTGGAAGAAGTTGGTTTTATGCCATGACTGTCGTAGCTTCTTCAGTGTTTCGATGTGTGCAATTTTTTCATCAAGGTAAAATTGTCACCATCGATCAGTTAGATTACTGTACACCTAACACTCACACTCCTTCTACCAACAATATTCCCTTTTTGGGAGATCACAATATCACGTATGAAAGCATTGGTGTTGGCTTGTTGAAAGACTCTAGTCTTATGGGTACCTTCCCTACACCACTTCCACCCACCACACATCATGTTGCCACAATAAATATGATTTTGACTACGGTTTACCAATCCTTGGAATCATCTGACCCTTGGATTGTACCTAGTCTTTTGGAATTCGATGCACTAGGTGACACCATGCCACTTAGTCCAGCCGAAACCTCATACATTGCTATCCAATCCGCCTCTCCATCCTCGAAGGACCAACTTCTATTGGCACCCAACAGTCACTCGATGCCATCGTGGTTAAATTCCTCGTCGTCTGCGTTCGACTACATTTCCCAAATTTTTCCTTCCATTGAATCTATAATGGAAATGCTTAGTATCGACGACTTACCTTGGGATGATAGCCATCATCGATCCTCTTTTCTTCCACCTCTTGAAGAAATTCAGGAAGCCATACACTCTGTCTTCCCTCCTGTTGTTGTCGATTTTCCACGATCTCCCGTGACTTCGACTTTCGACGACTTGGATCGGGTCATTGACATGGTGATCTCTTCGGTAGGGCTATTGGATCCTGATCTCCTTACCCCTGTCAAGACCCTCGACATGTGTTTCTTCCAGAGCATTCTTCTTCCATCCAGTGAAGATATCTTGAAATCCATGACCAAGTTTTGTCCCTTGACATGGTTTCCTTCCAGAGCGTTATCCTCTTGGAAGCCATGATCAAGAAGAGTTCACGAGCATAGTTTCTCTTCTCTGTGGCAAGCTCGTTAAAAAATGAAACAGAGGCCTTGAGCATAGTTTCTTTTCTCTGTGGCAATCTCGTTAAAAAATGAAACAAAGATCTTGAGCATAGTTCTTTTCTTGTGTCAAGCTCGATAAAAAATGAAACAATCACCCTCCTATCAGGTCGAGTCTTTTGCCAGATCTCATAGATGTCGAGTCGAGTCTTTCGTTAGGTCTTATATTTGAACCTTCATTTCATCCACCTGTATCCTTTTTCTCCATCTAGTACAAAAATTGGTGACAACCTCAAAGTCGTTGAATGATTTGAATCCTGGGGGGCATGTCTCCAGCCTTTGATTATCTTTCTAGAGTTATGCTACTAGCTTTTCAAGCTGGGGGCAGAGTACCAACCGTCCATGGGTATCCCAACCTTTGGAAATTATGTTGGGAATTTACAAGCATAGTTTAATTTTGTTTCAAGCTTGTTTCAAAATGAAACCAATACCGATCTTAGTCTTTGTTCTTTCTTGCGCTCGAAAATACATGAGAATGTAACCCGGTAGACTTTTATCACTTTTTCGGACTTGTAAAGGTTATATGAAAAAGGAACCCCCTAGAGTCGTCTTTAAGCTCTTTTCAGACTCTCTAAACATGAAAAGATCGCCGAGTGATCTTGCTTCCTTTCCCACTCGTTAAAAGGTTTGAAAGGGCATCTTTCAAGTGATAATTTATCTCTTTTTAGGCCTCGCAAGACTAACATTACGAAAAAGGACCACATTGGAGTTGTCTTTAAGCCATTTTCAGACTCTCTAAATAGGAAAAACCACCGAGTTTACCTTCTCTGGACTCGTTAAACAATCATACATTGAAGGGCCCATATGGGACCGAACCCTTACTTCTTCCAGTTTGTTAAACAAGGGAAGAGGGACTTACCGAAGGTGAGTTATATCGAGCATGTGTTACCCTCATCGAGCTCGTTAAATTAAAAAGAGGTACTCATCTATCTGGATGGGGGAAAAATTGAAGGAAGCAAGCCAAGCAGTTTTTGAGAACATTACCAGTAACTCTTATAGTCGCCTTTGAAAACGACATTTTATTTTTGCACACATCTTCCCGCTGAACCTCTGCACTAAAACAATCCTTTGAGTTTCCTTACTCCTTTGGGTCACCCGATGAAAGTCACAATATCCACTGCATTATCAAGTTTTGGTCCATGTCAAGTTTTTTGTTGTCATGCCTCAGTGTTCAAGGGAAGTACTGCCTCAAGAGTCAACCATCACAAATTCCTGTTTCAATACCCGTGTCAGTCCATGTTCATTTGATCCACCAATTACATCTTTGTGTCAATTTCGTGTCGTTGATGGGGGATACACCAAGGCCCTCCTTCGATGAGTCTATTCCTGTCGACTTCAACACATTATATGGGAACTAGACTTAGAAACTAGTTAGTACCTTGGGACCTGCATGCCTCAATGGTAGGCCTCCTCATGTCCAACAGTGGGTTTACATCATTGACCTCTGATCAGATGATTCCACGGATGTTCGACTTCAGCTCATCCATTCACATTTGTTGGAATGTACTAGAGTACCTTGGGAATCATTGACATAAATGGTGATTTCCCTCGCGCTTGTTAACGGTTCACCTCATTAACCAGTAATCAAGTGGTTTCTACCATGTTCGACATCAGGACATCTATTCACATAGTTAGATTCATACTACATCGGGATCAATAAGAAGACCCTGGATTGAGTCATCACTCTTATATGTACTTTGCCCAGGTTGCGACGGAGTTTCTTTTGAACGTCGACACATATACTGTCACATAGATCCACTTTGTATTGGTCGTGGCTATGTCTTGTTGTCTCTTAGATCCACTATGTATTCTTTGTGGCTACGATCAGTTCAGGTCATAGGAGTATAGATCCACATTGTATCTTCAATGGCTATACCTTTTTGTCAATATAATTATGGATCCGTAGTGTATTTTATGGCAGCCATACCTTGAAAGTCTTTATCACTCAAGCATAGGTATGCCTGCCTTGGGTTTGAAACATGTCATAATATTTGTTTGATGGTTGTGTGCAGCTTCTATCAGGTTCTATGAGTCCGTACCCTTGCTTGAAAAGTCTACAAAGTACTTCAGTCATCAGTTCCTGTCTTTTGACTTCGCACTTTGGGGGGCAATCGGTTACACATCAAAATTACTCATTAGGATGATGGCCTAGTGTCATCATTACCAATGTCGCAAGTGTTGCATTTTGGCCGCAAGTGTCGCAAAATCATACTATCATCTTGCCTATGTCATGTCTTGGACGACATTATCAAGAACACTCAAAAGACACCTCAAAAGACTGGTTTTGAAGAGGAGAAATCATTTGACAGAGAGTACAAGTCTTTTGCCATAGAAACAACCAATAAAAAATCATTTTTGGAAGGCAACGCTCCCCTATACATTATTAGGGAGTGCCAACGCTCTATGACCTCTTTTGGGGGAGCGTTCCAACGCTCCGTGCCCCATTCTGAGGGAGTGCTGGCCTTATTTGAGCAAATTTTTGGATTGTTGAGAGAAATCAAGGAAGAATCCCTTCATATCTGGAGTTGGTTGGATTTAGATCTGAGGTCAAGGCTCAATCTTAGGGAAGATCCACAACTAAAGGACTCAACCCTCATGAAAGTCCTAAACCAGATAAGCTTAGACTTTAGGTTTATTTCGTATGCAGAAAAGAAAAACACAGGGTTGCAAAGGACCACCCTTTGGGTCTGAGGAGGCGACGTCAAACCATAGCCATTTAACAACTCCAAAACTTGTTCCAAGTTCTGGTTTGATTTATCAAGCAATCCACTGCGGCGTCTAAAGGATTTTGTGATATCCTCGTCTGTTAAACCGCATTTTTTGCGGAGAAACTCTGTGACAACAACCCTGTCTGGTGGAGTTGTTTCGGTGCAGAATTTTAAGTGGGGATTTGCAAGAAAACGAAACAGAGACATCCCCATTAGTAATGGGGATTCCTTCTTCGTGAGTCTTTTCAATACCAACTGGATAGACATCGTCTGGGCAATAAAAACAAGTGTGAGTCGGTTATTTAAAAGAGAACTAACAAATACGCGAGGGATTGGATCTCTGGATGCCCGTATCACATGTAACGCTCGCAGATGGTAGCCGGAAATATTGGGGTTTTGTAGATCTTCTATGCATACAGGAGACCGGGGCAGCTATGGGTTATCTAGTAGAGGGTTTGGTTTTGTATTAAATATATGCAAGATTGATTTTTATTCCACTGTCCATGATAACGTGGGTTGTATGGGAACAAAAGTGGTTATGCAATCACCCACATTGGTGAACTACAATGAAAATAGGAAAGGAACAAGGATGGCCAACGCTTAGTTCTATTGGGAAAATATTATTATGTCGAAGGCGTTCTTTTAGGGGGAATTCACTCTCGCATTTTTGTCGTTTGTCCATAGTGTATGGATACATGACACGTCGCCGCCAAAGTCACTGCCATCAGTCGTCGTCAAAGTCACCGCCATCATCAAACCCTCCATCATAACTCGCATCGCTAATAACAATGTGAATGTGAATGTGTACAACAATGAGGTGAGTTGTGGGAGGTTTGTTCCGCGGGCTGTTCTTATGGATCTTGAGCCCGGGACCATGGACGACGTGAGATCAGGCCCTTACAGTCAGATATTCAAGCCTAACAACTTTGTTTTTGGCCAGTCTAGAGCTGGTAACAACTGGGCCAAGGGCCATTACACCGAAGGGGTTGAACTCATCGATTACATGTTGGATGTCGTCGGGAAAGAGACCGAGAACTGCGATTGTCTCCAAGGTAAATGGCACGGCTCATGGGCTCTCATACATGCACCATGATTGTCGTCCTGCCATCATACACAGAGATATCAAGCCCATAAACATACTGCTGGATTCAGATATGGAACCTCGCATTTCTGATTTTGGGATTGCCCGACTCATGGACATGAGATCCTCGTCTACTACTAATTCCGTTTTCAGTACTCTGGGTTACATGGCGCTAGGTAAACCATTTTTTTGTTGGTCATTTTTGCATGAATCTGAATTCTACTCAATTTTGCATGTTGTGTTTGTTTATGGGTTTGTGGTTTGCTTTCCAGAACGCGGGCTAACAAGGCAAGCAAGCAAGAAAATGAACATTTACAGCTATGGTGTGGTGGTGTTGGAGTTGATAACAAGAAATAAGGCATTAATGGATTCCAGTTTTGCAGAGGGGATGAACATCGTCAGTTGGGTGACATCCCATGTTGATGGTGATCATGTGGATTCGATGGTGGACGAAGGGCTGCAAGATGAATTGATAGAATCGCAAGCGAATGCAGAGATTGTGGGTACGATTTGAATCACATTGAAATGCATCGCTGCCAAGCCAGAGGAGAGGCCAGGGATGAGACAAGTGGTAGAAATGCTAGGAGAGTTAAGGCATGTGAAGCCCATGTTGAGAAATTTAAATGCCAAAGGAAAATTCGTTATGGGGGAACCATCCATTTCTGCTGGAAGGGATGGATGAGCGTGTGAAGATAGCACTATGTGATCGAGGGCCAATAGCACCATAATGTATAACAAACAATCAAATACAGAAAAGTGGGCAGTTGTAAAACACTAAGCTTGTCAGTTATGACACACCTTGCTACGAGGTATTTCCATTTTGCAGTATGTGTGATTTAGAAGATATTGTTGTGAATGTAAGAAACGATGTGCTTATCATTTTTGGTGAGAAATATGCATTATTGAATGTTGTTGAAAGTGAATTATAGGTCCTCGGATCTAAAAGCAATTAGGATTTGTTGGATCTAAAAGTAATTAGGATTCGACCACCTATAATTCATTGCAACAACATTCAATATTTTATAGCAGGTTGGATAATGGAAACTATCAGTTTCAAAGTAAATTATTTGAAGTACATTTTAATCCATCCCCTTCTTCGTTATATGTTTATGTTATTATACAAAATTGTGTAAGCATTCTAGGTTATGTTCCATGGTTTTTTAAATGGTTTTGAAGTTGGGTTGATTGTGTTTAAGTATGACATGCTTATTTGATTTAATTATTTTATTGTGTAGGATGTGCAGTGATGCTTATTTGATTTAGTTATCTTATTGTGTAGGATGTGTATCAAATGTTAAGGAATACAGTCCATTGTTTGGAATCCTTTTTAATATACAATAATTTTTACTATATTATTACCTTATTTGACTGAAATGAGTTGTTTGCATGCCATGGTGTGTGTTTGATAGATCAATATAGAGGGTTGATCTATGTTCTCCGAGGGAAAATAGATTTAGCGTGATCAGTAAATCTGTTGATTGAATGGAAACATTCACGATAGCAGGAATGTTCAATATTTGATTGCATTGGATCATCAAGATTTGGCCAAATCGCGTCAATGGTCTCCAACTTTGGCTTCTAGGATTTACAACCACTTAAAAAAAATTGATAAATTTGATGGTAGAAGGCGTTGTTGCAACCATGGATTGACTCGGTGTTGAGAGCGAGAAGGAGAAGGATATGGGTGAGTTAATGAAGAGTGGATCCATCTCAGAGGGAATGTAGTTGTTACTGCAAGTGATGCAAAAGCTAAGTATAAAAGTAACAATTGTGTTAATAAGAATCCTGTGAGGTCTAGTGGTTCGTTGAGAAACTATTTTTGTGAGAAGGGGAACTTCACTTCCTAATTAAGAATGGCGTTGGCATTTGAAGAGCATTATAACCAAGAAAAGAGTTTACCTTCTTGTATTAGGATTGTTAATGGAGGTGCTAAGCGGGAAGTTGCAGAGTTTATACCTCGGTTGGATCTCTCCTTTGTTGGGAGTAGTTTTATTTGCATTAATTTATTCCCCAATCACACTGGATTTGGATCCCCAATAACAGTCATTTCGGGATCCGAGCACAAGACGTCGTCAGATGATCAAGATGGTTGTTATGGGTTTGTGACGAGTTTTAGGTGTGCAATTGTAATGGGTAGAATTATTAGTTGTGTTCTTATTTTCAGCTAATTCGTGTGGTCATGTAAGCATGTGAGGTTAATGGTAATTTCGTTTATTTTAAAATCCAGGCCTGTTGCATCTGCGATTCTGAGCAAACAATCATGTGCACAATTGACCATTTTTTATGGTGGAGTGGCGAAGGTCTATGATGATATTCCTACAAATTAGGTATGGATATGGGGTTTCACACAGTTATGGGGTATAGAGGGACATTAGATATTGGCAGGAATTACATTAGAATATGATGTCAATTGTTTGATTCTACAGGTCCAAGCCATAATGTTAATTGGCAGCAATGAAAACTATTATGGTTATCCACATACTAAAGTCTAGAACAACACATGTGGATCGCTAATTGAGTTGAAAATATCTCTTCATGTGATGACGTGATCGAATGAATCAGGGATACATCACCAACCTAAAAACTTCATTAAAATTTCACCTATACAAACTCAATTCTTACAGGTAAAATTGGTACTTGCCATATCATAATCTACCTATCTCATTGTTGAAGAAGTGGAAGGATTCCTATCAAAATACACTCTTACATCTCTTCTTCCACTAGTCTTTTAATCTTTAATATTGTCTTACTATTGAAGAGATGCTAGGATTTCTATCAAAATTATATTTCGACATCTCTTCTTCCACTAACCTTGCAATCTTTAATTTTTTCTCATTATTGAAAGGTATCAAAATATATGCTTGCATCTCTTCTTCCACTTGCAATTTTTTTATTTTTTCTCTTTCTAAAACAAAGTCGAACCTGATTTTTGTCTCATAGTTAAACAAAAATTGACATGATTTATCATGAATCCCTGAATTTACCAATTATCTTATTTATCCTTTTCATGCAACTAAAATGGAATCTATGCTCAAATCGAATCAGAAAGCTTTTGTATTCCTCTTAAGATCATAGCTATTGTCCAATGGATATTGTTATAATAAAAAATTCCCATCCATAGAAAGTTTTTTCAATAGAACACTCACACTATTCATTATTGCATTTATGATTATTCCTATTCTTCTCCAGTTATGGATGAACAATAACATACCTTCGTTAGGGACACTGCAAGGAAAATAGGGTTTTGTGAAATCACTTTTCCATGATCTAATTTTTAGTGGGGGGGGTTAGCGAAATCGGGTAGTGAACGCGGGATTTTAGCGGGTAGTGAGCGCACCAATGGGCGAAGATTTAAAAAAAAACAAGTGAATACACACTTTAGTTTTTTTCCAACATATATACCCATTATGTTCAGTGCTCCCTTCCCCGATTTAGTTTTTTTCCAACATATATACCCATTTTGTTCGGCGTTCCCTTTCCTCGATAAGAGGGTATGCTAGTTTAGATCTAACTCTATGCTCTGGGATGTTCCCAAGAACCATGTTGTGCAACAATGATATTATAAAGTACTAAGTCTCTGCTTAAGGAGTGTGACGGGTGCAATTGCTCATTGCTTTCCCTTCATCGAGGATGGACTAATGTTGACTATTCAACGTTCATAAGCATTTATGTACTCTCTTCAACATGTTCTTATTGATCACACTTGGGTTGTTGAACCAACTCTTTTTTTATGTACTCTCTTTAGCATGTTCTTATTGATCACACTTGGGTTGTTGAACCAACTCTATCAAAGAGTAATGAGGTTGCAACGACCAAGGTATTTGAAGCTCATTTATATTTTTTCATGAAAAAATTATATTTCATTTATTACTCAAAATAGTATGAATCTTCTTTATATAATTTATTTCCTTTTTATTCCTTGTCAAAATGGGGAGTATACTTCTCATTTGCAAGTCAAAGTTCTCTTTCTTTTCGATGGAATACACATATTGGGAAACCCTCCACGTACTTATCCTCATTTTGAGGATGGCACGAGAGGTAAATTAGTGGGTTGCATTTTTGGTAACCTAACCCGGTAGGGACATCGGGTGAGACCTGATGATATCTACATAGGCAACCAACCCGTGGACTTGACCCCATTACCTTTTGTTTGTAATTCATGGCACTCAACTACTCAAGCTAACCCATTGGGATTTTAAAGTTGAAGGACATGAGGGTGGGCTTTGATCCACTTATGTGTGCACAAATCATGGGACCATTTTTAATATAATATCTTTGGGTGCAACCACACGTTCAATCACTACCTCAAGGTGTCCCGGACTTTGCATTAATTTAGTTTCATGCTATAAATTTTTATAAAGTTTTTCAATATTTTCAAAAACTGATTTATTAAATTGATTTTTTTGAAAATTAAAAAGAAATTTTATAATTTTTATATTTCAATCATTCCATTTTCTAATCGGTCAAAAAGGTTATTGATGAAAATTTAAAAACATTAAAAATAAAAATAAAAACATTTTATATAGAATTTTCTAAAAGTACCATGTGGCAACTTTAGTATGCCATTGATGACTTTTGTCTACTAGAAAAGAAAAGTTATTGTCACTTTCCAAATTTTGATGTGACAAATTCTACATATTTTTATTTCAATATTTTATCACAACAAATACTTGTTAAAGTTACTAATATTATAATTTTTGTATGTTTTTATGATTTCCCATTTACTTTCTCAATTTTTATATTCAACTTAATGCTTAATGACTTTCTCAAATTCTATATTTAGCAGGAACTAGCAAGTTTGTGAAATATTCACTTTTTCCTCCTAGAACAAACAAAATGAGCGGTTGGTTGTTGGGTTATTTGGCTTGACCATAATACTCTCATTTTTAATGGTGGCTCCACTATTCTGTTGGTGATGGCAAAGAACTCTTTGTCTAGATACAAGGCATGTAAGGCCTTACAGGAGGCAAAAACAACTACAAAGCTTAGAGTTCCTCCATTGCTACAAAGGACGGTCGGCTGGTTCGATGGGGAAGCCTCAGGCAATAGACAGAGTAGCGGTGCGGGTGGGGTCATTCAATATGATCAAAATATTATTATCAAGTGGACTTTCAACCTGGGTGCAGGCTCAAACAACCGAGCGGAGCTGATTGGAGTATGGATGACGCTCTTACTAGCAAAGCTCCTCAATATCCATTCGATCCAGATCATTGGGGACTCAAAATTGGTGATCGATTGGTGCAAAGGTAGAGGAAATCTCAACAACTTAGCATTGGAAGGATGGAAGGATCACATTATTCGGTTGCACAACCACTTTAATGACCTTGCCTTCAATCACTCCTACAGGGTTTTTAATAAAACGACAGATGATCTGTCGAAAAGAGCTCTCCTGGACTGTGAGCATTTAAGCCAAATAGTTTATTCAATGTGGACTGATAACACGTTGGGCATAAATCTCTACATTAACGTTTTGGGCCATCACTCCATAAACCTGGAAGGAACTTTTCATGGATTGTAGGCACTGTCACTATAATTTCAGGAGCTTAATCCTGACTGTTAAAGGTTCTAGGTATTTCAGGGACGTCGAAATAGAGGTGGTGGTTTCTGATTAACACCGGCTGTCAGTTCCGATTTTTTGGATATAAAATCATGGACTCGATCTGCCAATAGCGCCCTTTCGGCCTCAAAATTTACTGAACAATATGTGAAATGTAATCCATTTATATTTGTTATAAATATAAGAGTAATTTTCGTTTCTCGAAAAAAAAATGAAAAAAAATCTCAAGGTAATAAAAAGAGCATGCAAGTCAAACACTTTTTTATTCCCTTTAAGTGAAATAAAGTTTAATGGCAACAAGGAAAATAGTCTCAAAGGAGCTAGTCCCTACCTAGTAAAGTTTACAAAATCTTATAAAAATAAATTATAAATTTAATTATATAAGGAAACATGAATCTTATTAACCTTATACATTATTCACTGATTATTAATATCAATTTCATACTTCCAAGTTTACAATCTTATAAAAGTTAATTTGATTATATAAAAAAGCATTACAGTCTTATAAAAGTTAATTTGACCCAAATTAATAAATTAATCATATAGATTATGTGACTTAAATTTAAATAAATGATTATGTGACTTAAATTTGAATAAATTAATCAATGATTAACATATATTTTATTATTATTAGTCCCTGCCATAGGCATAAAGGGACTATAGCGATCGATAATTCGTTGACCTTGTATTACTCTGTCCTTTGACCACAAATATTTCCATATTATGTACTGTTGGAACCAAGGAACTAAAATCCTCGATTTTTATATAATAAAAAGTACCATATATGTCATGATCCGATTGGACAATGGATTGGAGGTCTTATTGTCGGCTTCACTATTCCCAATGTTATATATGTTGGCATATCCAAAGTCTTTGATCGTATATGGTCTTTTTGAATCATATATTTTCTTATCCATTGTTGGAAGGTGGATTAATGCTAGCATTAGTTCGAATGTTTGGCTTAGCATTTTCTGCTAGCTAAATTTATGTCAATGTTTGATATGCTAGCATATCCAAAGTTTGGCCTTCGAATACATTCTCTATTGTTCGAACTATTGTTACATAAATTATAATAAATTTATTTTGGTACGTTAGAGACCTAGCACATTGCATTTTTTTCTTAAATGTTTACAAAACATTTCTGACAGACTTAAATGTTTACCTAATAGGCTTAAATGTTTGCATCGTTGAATGTTTACTTAGCAGGCATGTTACAATACATTTTCTTTGGTTTTTTTATTTTATATGCAATGTTCTCTGCAGTCAATTTGGGCAATATTGTGCTTCAGCGGCATTGTTGGTTCACTAGTTCATGCTTGCTTCTTGCATCGCCACTGATTTTTTATTTGTTTGTTATTTTTGTTCTTGTTTGTCAGTTTGTCTTGTTCCAGTTTGCACGTTTGGAGTTCTGCAACCACGATTGGAACTGCCTCATTCCTAGTGGACTGGTTGTTGCTTGCTTCTCTCTTCGTTGGATGTTGTTTATTGTTGTTTGATTTGACTTTGCAGGGTTTAGGTCATGCAGCTGCAGTTGGGCCTTTTGGTGGTTCTTAACTGGTTTATTGTTTGTTTCTTGCTCTTCTTTGCCTAGGGTTTACAATGTTGGGGTGTTGCATCCGCAGTTGGAATTGTTGTTACATTGTTTTGCAGTTGACTCCCCATAAAATACTATTAAGATAGAATAACATACAAAAATTTGCAGTCGATGTAAATTGCATATGTTCATCTTGTTGCAGTTTGCACATTTGAAAGTATATTTCATAGCTAACGATGTTTTTTCCATGGTTTATGTCTTACTATGGTTTCATAGTTATGAGAGTAAGTTTTGTTGTGTGAGCGGTGAGTGATATAGTTGTTCTCTCCCTTTTTTTCCCTCTTGTAAACTGTGTTTCTGGTTCTATACTTTCTCACGTTTCTGTGCTCGCAGGTTCCCGGTGTGGCGAACTGACAAATCGTTGTTGGTTGACCGCTGTTCGGTTGAATGCTTAGCCAATTTACGGACGCGGCTTCGCGTTAGGTGCTATCGAACTATGGTAGCTCGTGTTCGATGTATACATTTTGCGCCCAAAACTTCTGTGCAATACAATTCGACCCTGCACTCCTCGAGATCACAATCATGCCTCTTCTTGCGATGAGTTTGTCTATTTGACCTACCTTTCCATACTTAGTCGAGTTTTCAAAGTTTGGCGGGTCGATGCCTTTCGGTTCAGTAAAAGCATTTCTCACTCCTCTCAATCTCCGCTACATTCTACCCTTCCCAATAGACATTAATTATGCTTTCAAAAGTCACAACCAACTAGACAGGTTCGAAAAGATTGCCTTTAATAAGTGGAAATCTTGAGGACATCTCCCATTAAAATGAATAGACATGCGAATATTATGGAATCTGGTAATTTCTTTTGCCTACATTTTGAATTTGCGAAAAATAAAAATAAAAAAAATTGGCTCTTTTAGTTTTTTAAAGGCTTCATCATAGTAGCAGTGTAGTTATGTGCTAGCTCGTTGTCATCCACGAACGTGTCACCCACATATGCCTTGACGTCATGTCCCTCTTTAATATTGTGCATATCTTAGATGTCAAATTTGAGAATCTACTCGAATGTGGGAATGTTAATACTTGGTATTAGATACTATTCAGCGTACATATTCGAAAAGATTAACATTTATAAGAGAAAATATCGAGAACATATGTCATGAAAATGAATTAACCCAAAATTTACGAAAGATCATACTGTCATCCTCCAACATTGCTTTTAAATACTTACTATCATTTCTCTCTATCATCAAAGAGTTGGGGTTTAGGGTGCCTTCGTTCTAATGTTCCTGGTCATGAACATCTAAGACAACTCATTGAGGCCCAAATGAAAGAAGGGAGACTGGTTTTATGTGACGTGACATTTCATCGAAAATAAAACTCTTTCATCCAACAGAATCTCAGACAGGAAAAAAAAAATGGTTGGTGTTCTCCCTGTATTCGATGCTTTGGTTGGTTGAAAATCCTGCCTAGAGATTTGTTTGTTGATCTTCTTTGTTTTCTTGCTGGGAGTTGTAATGGATTTTCAGGTCACGTGCAAAATACTTCTTCGTTGAAGTATATAGTTTCTTCCAACAACACAGATTTGGCAAGTGTATCGAATTTTGCATATCACAAAATAATTTGTCTTCAACAGGGGCGTCGCACTTATCGTGGATTGAAAAGTGGTCTGTGATGTTCGTAAATCACGTGAAACATTACTCCATTCGCGAATGTACCCAGAAACGGGTAACAAAAACTATATTTGTGGATAAAAGGACATATTATCACTACAAAAGTTTCTTTTTCAAAGTTTGTTGAGCTACTTCTGGGTGTGGTAATAGTCTTGACAGAAAGCCATGTTCTTTGTCAAAGTTTGTTCGCTTTCCTCTGGATGTAGTTACAGACTCCACATATTTGGCGTCACCTCCGAACATTCAAGACCTTTCTGTGGGTCTCCATATCTGCCATCGCTAGAATGAAAGATATATTGAGATGCAATCTACAACATTTGATACACTTGTCAGACCTATGTTTGTGCGATCTGTAGCATTTGATACACTTTCCAGACTTGTGATGCCAGAAGAAGTCATGCACTTCAATAGAAGAACATTTTGCAGCTGGCTTGGACATTCCTTCCAATTTACTGTAATAAAACAAAGAAGTTCGACATACAAATCTTCAGGCAGGCTTTTCAACTAAAGAGATGATCAAATACATGGAGAATATCAGTCACAACATACTTGAATTTTTTTTCCTATCCCATAGTTGATGTCACATAAAATGACTCCCTCGACTTTGGATTGGGCATGAATCACATTTATAGGTTTTATTTGTTGATATTGTAGTAGCTACGGGAGGTATTTACCTGCACGTGTAAACCTGACAAGGATAGAATAATCCGAGAAGCAAGAAGAAACCCTACTGAGTTGGCTAATAACCCTAGAAGACTTGTCATCTCAAGAAGATAATTTATATTAGGTTATTAGCCTCCAAGAGAAGAAGTTGGCCAGAAATAATAATATATACTGAACAGGCAGATACCCAGAATGAGAAGTCTGCCCAGGCAGTTAGCCAGAACTAGTATAAATACAGGAGGCCAGTTCTCATTCTGGCAGGCAGTCTCAGAATTGCAGAGCAGCACTCGTGCACACTGTAGTTGCCCAGTTTCTGCGCAGGTTTGGAGGAGAGTTGTCGTTGCAGCTGCTGCAGCTAGCAGTTACGCTTGGACTATCTCTTGGCTAGGGTTTGGACTATCTAATCATCTCTTGTTGGTGCGTTATCCTTGGGGAAAGGTGCGCTACTCTTTGTTTGGCTATCTAGCCTAGGGTTTGCTTCCAGAGTGATTCTCTGTCAAGGTTAAGGTGCTCGGAGGGTGGCTTTGGCCTATGTTTGGGTGACAATAGAGATATTGTCAATGGTAAACCGAGCACATCCATTATATTCTAACAGGTTATGGGCCCACACCTCCTTCATTCAGTCTAACCGTTGGAAGGAAACATAACCAGAAGGATATTAAGCTCGTTGAAGAATTGTCGCTAGGGTTTCTAGCAGGAGCAGTCACAAAAGCATTGTCGCTAGGGTTACTAGCAGGTGCAGTTGCAGAAACCCTAATCCTCTCGTTGAGACACCTTTAAGTGAAGAGATTGACCTAATCTTTGGACAGATCAGTGCGCCCTAGCCTAGTGCATCTCCTGATACTCTCAACAAGCCAAGAGATGAACTTTGAGTTTTTGGTCAAATCAAGGGTTGACCAAGTCAAAGCAGCCATGACTTACTCGATGAAGTCATAAAATAAGTTAGATGGAGCTTCTAACTTCAGAGCATGGAAGACAAGGATTKACCTCATCCTTGCCAAGGATAAAGTGTTGGATATCGTGAAAGGAAATATCGTGAAGCCAAAGTTTGAAGAAGGAAAAGAGAAGAAGTCGCAGAACGTTGCAGCTATGGAGAAGTTCAAATACGATGACATCAATGCCATGAGTRTCATAGTGGATTCCATAAAATACCACTYGATACCCTACATCTCCCACCTTGACTCATCRAAGAAGATGTRCAATGCCCTAACAAACCTCTTCTTGGTCAGAAACATTGGACAAGTAAYGAGTCTAAKGAATGAGCTATGTGACATGAAGATGAATAATGACAGCATAACATCATACTTTGTGAGGATCTCCCAGTTAAGAGATCAACTACAAGCTATTGAAGAGATCATTTTAGAGAAGGAATTGGTAAACATAGTACCCAATGGTCTTCCCAAGACGTGGGATGCATTTGCCGCAAGCATGAACACAAGGAAGGAGTATCCTAGATTTGAAGAACTTTGGACTTGTTGTGCTCAAGAAGAATCAAGGATCAGTGCAAAAGAGAAACACCAAAAGAGGTACGATGATCAAGCCTTCACAACAAGATTCAAGAATTTCAGGAACAAAAGGAAGTTTGGTTCAAGGAGGAAGCCAAATCAAGAGAAAGATATTTCAAAAGTACAATACTTCAACTGTCGAAAGTATGGTCACTACAAGAATCATTGTCCCGAGCTAAAGAAAACGAAGGGGACACAAGAAGCATCAGTTGCCGAAGAAAAGGAACCCACAAAGAAGACCAAGCAGGATGAAATATACTTCTTCTTCTAAAGGTAACAATTCTCTTATTAGTTCTTGCGCATATCTTGTTTGCATAGTCTCTACACATATATTGTATATCTATCTCTTAGAAGATAATATGTTCCAATAAGAACTACACCTATGGAAGAACAACAAGATAAGGATTGTTATCATTGTACAAGTCAGAAAATACACATGAAAGGATGAAATACATCATGTGGAAGCTATTACAAGAGACTTAGAAGAAGCAAGATAGAAAGAATTCAACAACCAAGAGGAAATTGAAGAAAGACCTATAACACTGTGTAGAAGAGAATAAGAATGCTGACGGAAGCGTGGACTCTCCTAGATAGAGGGAGTCGATTATATATCACCAAAAATAAGAGCATGCATTCATACATGAAGCAAGGATTAGGAGGGAGCTAATCCTATGATCCATTGAATATGACAAAGTATATATCCATGGCAGCAAACATGAAGAGCAGTACGTGTTCAGTTCAACCTTAGAAGAAGACCTCTTCGAAGAGAAGCCTTAAAGTATCCATGGTTGTCCATCCACATCCGTGATCCTATGATGAAATAAAGAAATGGAATCTTTAGTCCATGGAATCAACTCCATGGACCCAAGAGATAAATAAAAACACCAGGAAGAACATGAAGATTCCAAGAGAGAAAGAAAATCCAGAACAACCAGTCATTGTATTAAGAATCACAAGATTACCAGCCTAATATGAAATCACTAAGAACAATCAACTAAAAGTTGTGGTGAAGAACAATGTATATATGCAAGCATTGCAAGATCCATAACTAGGGGTTCTCCTAGATGGAGGGAGAAGACTATGATTATTACTCGTTCCGATAAACCAAACATACCTCTACATGAGTCATTATATCATCTATGGGTTGGAGTTCTACATCAGATGAATGTAAAGAATGTTCTCTATAGAAATTGAATAAAGAGCGTATGAAAAGCAACCTCGAGACTTTGAGGCATACCAGAAAGAGACTCTTGTATGCAGATGGAAGAAGACAACTTCGAGTGCATAGCAGAAGCATGGTGAAGATTCTCTATAACAGAGATATTGTATCAAGATGATTACTCAGTAGATCAGATCTCACGATGACAAAAGAAGTGCCAAATGGATATGTTCCATTTTTCCAACAATGATATACTCTATTGATCAGAGCTACATGAAGCCTTCAGAGAAAACCAGTGTTCTAGACTGAAGTACATTTGAAATCAAGCATTACATTATCCTTGATGAAGTCCAGAAAGGAGAAAGTGGTTCTCCAATACATATCTCCATGAATGAGCAGATAAACAGACATCTTGGTAAAGCTTCTATCCAAGATGAAAGAGTTTGCACACTCAAGCTGGAGTTCGTGGAGACGAATTCCTATTGAAAAAGGAAGAGATGACTCCCAAGTTGGGAGGGAGCACTGATATGTATTGATTTATGGACAGTCATTTTTCAGTTCGAAAAATGGTCCAGGATGAGCAGTTTCCTTTCCAGTTTGGAACGTGGATTGAGATTTCTGACAGACAACGATTTCCCATTGTGGTCAACATGGGAAATGGTCCAGATTGTTGATGTATCATAGACAATGACTTCCCATTGTGGTTAACATAGGGATTGGTCTAGGGCAGTCTCTCTTCTTGAGGGTTACTCAAGAAGATTGGCCCTCCTCACCGGACAACGATTTCTCATTGTGGTTAACATGAGGAATGGTTCGCTTTTGGAGGTTGATACAGGACAGTCTTTTCCTCTTGTGGTTAATAGGGGAAATGGTCCGGAAATTCATTCCTTAGGGTTTATACATTCTCTCCAGGGTGCACTTTGATTAGTGTAGGAGGAATGGCCCAGGGTGGGGAATGGTCCAGGCTCAGCAATCAGGGATAGGGATTCCTTAGGGTTTATACATTCTCTCCAGGGTGCACTTTGATTAGTGTAGGAAGAATGGCCCGGGGTGGGGAATGGTCCAGGTTTAGAAGACAGGACAATTATTCTTCCTTGCTTGAGAATAATAGTCTAGATATCTCATTGTTCTACTCTGAGGGAAAATATTCTTTCAGATCACACAGATGTGAGTGAAATATTGGCCCAGATGATTCAGTTTATATCATAACATTGTTTATGTGCATGTTGATATCAGATGATTGTTATGAATATTGTATGATAGTAGATGTATACTACTATGGTGGATGTGTTCCACTGTTTGTGACTATATGTTGTTGATCAAGTACTTGTGTGTTACTTGGTGTGGTAGTGTACCACTGGTTTGTAGTTACGTACTACTATGGATAGACACAATTATGTTCTATTTTGTTTCGATTTCCTTGAAGACTATCAGCAGTATTGGAAATGATTATCGGTTAGATGGATAATCAAAGGACAAAGATTTCCCAAACGGAAAATGGTTCAGAGCATTTACTCTTCTAGATTAGAAGAATGGTTCTTGTATCACTCTGTGGAGTGAGCATCATGTCTGATTACTCAGATAGAGTATGGTTTCAAGAGATGATGCAACTGATGATACTGATGATGATGATGGTGCTCATGATCTAGCCATGATGTTGATGCTACTGGGTGAATGGTATGTTTTTGTGCTCAAGACCATTACCTGTAATACCTCCCTAGCTAGGAGGGAGTGTTGATATTATGGTAGTTGCGGGAGGTATTTACCTCCACGTGTAAACCTGACGAGGATGGAATACTCCGGGAAGTAAGAAGAAACCCTAATGAGTTGGCTAATAACCCTAGAAGACTTGCCAGATCAAGAAGATAATTTATATTAGGTTACTAGCCTCCAAGAGAAGAAGTCGGCCAGAAATAATAATATATATTGAATAGATAGATACCCAGAATGAGAAGTCGGCCCAGGCAGTTAGCCATAATTAGTATAAATACAGGAGGCCAGTTCTCATTCTGGTAGGCAATCTCGGAATTGCAGAGCAACACTTGTGCGCACTACAGTTGCCCAGTTTCTGCGCAGGTTTGGAGGAGAGTTGTCGTTGCAGCTGTTGCAGCTAGCAGTTACGCTTGGACTATCTCTTGGCTAGGGTTTGGACTAGCTGATCAGCTCTTGTTGGTGTGCTATCCTTGGGGAAAGGTGCGTTACTCTTTGTTTGGTTATCTAGCCTAGAGTTTGCTTCCGGAGTGATTCTCTGTCAAGGTTAAGGTGCTCGGAGGGTGGCTTCGGCCTATGGTTGGGTGACAATAGAGATATTGTCAATGGTAAAATGAGCACATCCATTATATTCTAACAGACTCGGATGTCAATGCTCGGGAACATTACAAGGAAAGCACCTTAAACCCCGTGTTTTCGACGACAGAGGGAAACTAATACTTAACAAAGAATGGAATGTTGAATAACCAACCAATGCAAGCAGCCCATATCTAGAAGAGACAAGCTATTAAAAAAAATGGGATAGATAAAACTGTCAACAAGCCTCACCATTGTACATATTTTTTATTGGTCGGCAATAGGCCAAATCGCAATCATTGTGGAAAATAATGCCAGCTGTATTTTGTAACCCATCTTATTTGAATATAGAATCTTTGCGGTTTTTTTATGGTGTTTTCCAATCTCTGGTATTATTTTTCATTTTATTTTGTACCTTTTTTTCCTGTGTGTCGTTAAACATGGACGACAAACTTTTCTTATCATTGCCCAGTACTTCAATTTAAATAAAGGTTGCTATATTCGTTGCTTACATTTTACATGGAAGAATGATTTTTCATAGGCCATACTTATGTGGCGTCATCCCTATACTTAAAGAAAGAAATTGGAGGACCCGTCCTGCTTTCATTTTTTCGGTGCCGTAAATAGAATGAATTAATGACTTACAACAAGGCAACTCAACTGTTGACACCATCTTCCTATTTAATATCTTGTATATATTGCAGCTTCTTCTATTTGATAAGATCTGTGCATATATACTAATATGAGTAGTATTGGAATAAATATAAAAACTTCCTCTTAGCCAAAACTTAGCCAATTATCTGGCCACCGGGTCCCGGGTTTGCAGTATTCAACAACTATGGTCCATGTTCCATCATATACATCTTGTAGCCAAAGATCTTGTCTCGTCTGCAATTTATGCTTTAACTAGTGATAACTCACCTTCTTGCCACCGGGCCCCGGGTTTGCAATATCCAAAAACTATGTCCCATGTTTCGTCATATACATCTTGCAGCCAAAGAACTTCTGTGATCTACAACCTATGCTTTAACTAGTCAAAACTCATCAGGGGTTCGAAACAAGTATGTCCCATGTTCTGTTATATACATCTTGCAGCCAAAGAACTTATGTGATCTGCAATTTATTCTTTATATAGTGATAACTCACCAGGGGTTCGAAAAGCTTGGCATTAATAAATGAACACTAGATTTTCTTCTTTGGGATACTTAGCCCTTTTCTCCGCCCTTTTCCCCTTTACTTCTTCCCGTATATTATCGCTTTTTGCTTATATAGTTGGTCACCTTTCTATCATCGTGGGTTCCACGGTTGGCCGCCTGAAAAATCTTCATCTCCCTCTATATCCTCACATGATGAATCTGATCAACCGTTGTTGCTTTCCATACTTAGCCAATCTTATGGTCACGGTTGTCAGGCTGGCGCTTTCGAACTCTGTTGCTTCTTGTTGCGTTATATACATCTTGCACTCAAAACTTTCATGGTTTCAACGAAATTTGCGAACCGAAGAGCATCCTGCAAATTGGGAAATGATTTGCATTTGAAACAAAAATAATCCATGACTATATATTAGTATGAATACTATTCAAATAAATATAAAAACTTTGTCCATTGATACATATTACTATGAATACTATTGAAATAAATATCAAAACTTTCGCTTGGCCAATACTTAGCCAATTATCTAGCCACCGGGCTCCGGGTTCGTTGTATCCAACACCTATGTCCCATGTTTTGTCATATACGTCTTGCAGCCAAAGAACTTCCGTGATTTGCAGTTTATGCTTTACTAGTGAGAACCTAGCAGGGGTTCGAAAACATTGGCATTAATAAACGAAAAAAAATGGATTTCGACTGTCAGATACTTAGCCCTTTTCCCCTTTTCTTTTTCCCGTCCACTATCACTTTCTGGTTATATACTTAGTCATCTTTCTATGATCAAGGGACTACAGGTTTGGTGGGCTGACATATCTTCATCTCCATGTATATCCTGACATGAAAAATCTGATCGATCGATGTTCCTTTCCATACTTAGTCAATTTTATGGACGCGATTGTCGGGATGGCACAGACGAACTCACCTTTTCTTCTTCCCATCTGTTATCACTTTCTGGATATATACTTAGTCACCTTTCTATGATATCTGGTTCCACAGTTGGCGGGCTGACATGTCTTCATCTCCATCTATATCCTCACATGACGAATCCGACCAACCACTGTTCCTTTCCATACTTAGCCAATTTTATGGCCGCGGTTGGCGGGTTGGCACTTACAAACTCGGTTGTTTATTGTTATGTGATATACATCTTGCACTCAAAACATCTGTGATCTACAATTCCACCACGGGTTCCTCATATACATTAACTTTGTTGAAAGTATCTTCCGCTGTCTTCCATCCCCACCAACTTTGCGTCCTTTTTGATATACATTAACTGTGCTCTTACTAGTGACAACTGGGCACACTGGTATGAAAGAATTGGCACACACTCCTCCACCATATACAAATTAACTACCGGACTCCGACATCTTCCCCTCTTCTGTGTTACACATTATGCATTCAAATGTTCTGAGCTATACAATTTGGTCATCTACGCCTTACGTCTTCTAGGGAAACCTTGTCACCCTATTTTGGATCCTCGCATTGGCGGGTTCACGAAAACTCCAACTCCTAGTCATTGTTTCTTGTTCTGCCCATCCTCGTACTTATTTCCAGATATGCAACGTTGAAGGTCGACCCACCGTAGTCCCTTTCAATACTTGGCCAATTATTTGATCATCGGGTCTCGAGTTTGCTGTATCCAACACCTATGTCCCCTGTTCTATCATATACATCTTGCACCCAAAGAACTTCCGTGATATGCAATTTATGCCTTTGCCAGTGATAACTCAGGAGGGGCTGGAAAGGATTTTCATTAATAAGACAACAGTAGATGTTCTTCTGTGAGATACTTAGCCCTTTTCCCCTTGTCTTCTTCCCCTGTGTTATCGGTTTCTAGTTATATACTTAGTCGCCTTTCTATGATCGTGGGTTCCCAAATTAGCGTGTTGACATATCTTCATCTCCATCTATATCTTCACATGACGAATCCGACCGACCATTGTTCCTTTTCATACTTAGCCAATTTTATGCCCATGGTTGTCGGGTTGGCACTTTTGAATTTTGTTGCTTCTTGTTCCGTGATATACATCTTGCACTTAAGTATTCCGTGATCTACAATTCCATCACAGACTCCTTAGTCCCTTTTCCCTTTTCTTCTTCCCGTGTATTATCGCTTTCTGGTTATTTACTTGGTCACCTTTCTATGATCGTGGGTTCCAATGTTGGTGGGCTGACATATCTTCATCTTAGTTTATATCCTCACATGACGAATCTGATCGACCATTGTTCCTTTCCATACTTAGCCAATTTTATGGTCATGGTTGCCCGGTTGGCACTTTCGAACTCTGTTGCTTCTTGTTTCGTGATTTGCGGTATCCATCACATATGTTCTCTGCTCGCGGTATCCAACACTTATGTCCCCTGTTTCGACATATACATCTTGAACCCAAAGAAATTTCGTGATATGCAATTTATGCCTTTACTGGCGAGAACTCAACAGGGGTTCCAAAGGATTTGCATTAATAAACGAACAATGGATTTTCTTATGTTAGATACTTAGCCCTTTTTCCCTTGTCTTCTTCCCGTGTATTATCGCTTTCTAGTTATATACTTAGTCACCTTTTTATAATTGTTGGTTCCAGCATTGGTTGGCTGACATATCGTCATCTCCATCTATATCCTCACATGATAAATCCGACCGACTGATGTTCCTTTCCATACTTAGCCAATTTTATGCCAGTGGTTGTCGGGTTGGCGCTTTCGAGCTCTATTACTTCTTGTTCAGTGATATACATCTTGCACTCAAAATTTTCGTGATCTACCATTCCACCGCAGACTCCCTAGTCCTTTTTTCCTTTTCTTCTTCCCGTGTATTATCGCTTTCTGGTTATTTATTTAGTGGCCTTTCTATGATCGCGGCTTCCCGCATTGCGGGCTGGCATATCTCCATCTCTATCTATATCCTCACATGGTGAATCCCACCCATCGTTATTCCTTTCCATACTTAGCCAATTTTATGGCCAGGGTTGTTGCCTTGGCGCTTTCGAACTCTACTACTTCTTGTTCCACGATATACATTGTGCACTCAAAACTTCCATGATCTACAATTCCACTGTCGACTCCTCAAACTCGCAAGCTTCACTCTACCATGGCTCATAAATATTTCAAAGTATCTGTCGCTGCCTTCCATCCCCACTTACTTACTGTCCTTCCTAATATGCATTGGTTATGCTCTACTAGTGACAATTGGACACACTGGTATGAAACAGTTGGCATCAAACCCTCTGCAATATACAAATTGACTACCGGATTCCGACATCATCCGCTCTTCTGTGTTTCAAGAAATGTCCAATTCTTTCACACTGTTTCGGGTTGGCACTTTCAAACTCCTCTCGTTCTTGTTCTGTCATATACATCTTCCACTCAAAATTTTCATTATCTACAATTCCACTGCGCCCTCGGCCTTTTTTCCCTTTTCTTCTTCCCGTGTGTTATCGCCTTCTGGTTATGTACCTAGTCGCATTTCTATGATCGTGGGTTCCAGCATTGGCGGGCTGACATATCTTCATTTCCATATATATCCTCACATGAAGAATCCAACCAACTGTTGTTCCTTTCCATACTTAGCCAATTTTATGGCCACGCTTGTCGGGTTGGCGCTTTCTAACTCTGTTGCTTCTTGTTCCCTGATATACATCTTGCACTCAAAACTTATGTCATCTACAATTCCACCGTGGACTCCTCGAACTCGCAAGATTCACTCTACCATGACTCACAAATGTTTTGACATATATGTCATTGCCTTCCATCCCCACTAACTTCCTGTCATTCATAATATACATTGGTTGTCCTGTTACTAGTGACAACTGAAGACACTGGTATGAAACAATTTGCATCTAGCCCGCACAATATACAAATTGACTATCGGGTTCCAACATCATGCCCTCTTATGTGTTACAGATTATCCATTCAAATGTTTGGAGCGATACAATTTGACCGTCGGGGCCTCATGTCTTCCGAGGAGGCCTTCTCACCCTATTTTGGATCCTCGTGTTGATGCGTTCAAAAAATCTCCAATTCTTACTCACTGTTTCGGGTTTTCGTTTTTGAACTCTACTGCTTTGTGTTTTGTGATATACATATTGCACTCAAAATTTTCGTGATCTACAATTCCACCACGGATTCCTTAGCCCTTTTTCCCTTTTCTTCCCGTGTATTATCACTTTCTGGTTATATACTTAGTCTCCTTTCTATGATCGCGGGTTCTAGCATTGGCGGTCTGACATATCTTTATCTCCATCTATATTCTCACATGAAAAATCCGACCGACCGTTGTTGCTTTCGATACTTAGCCAATTTTATGGCTGTGGTTGTCAGGTTGGCAGTTTCGAACTCTCTTGCTTCTTGTTTCGTGATGTACATCTTGCACTCAAAACTTTCGTGATCTACAATTCCAACGCAGACTCCTCGAACTCACAAGCTTCACTCTACGACGGTTCACAAATGTTTCAAAGTATATGTCGATGCCTTCCATCCCCATAAATTCTTGTCCCTCCTAATATACATTGGTTACGCTCTTAGTAGTGACAACTGCACACACTGGTACGAAACAATTGGCATCCGGCCCTCCGCAATATACAAATTGACTATCGGGTTCTGACATCGTCCCCTCTTCTGTGTTACAGATCATGCACTCAAATGTTCCGAGCGATACAATTTGACCGTCGGAGCCTCACGTCTTATGGGGAGACCTTTTCAGCCTATTTTGGATCCTCGTGTTGATGGCTTCAAAAATCTCCAATTCTTAGTCACTGTTTCGGGTTGGCACATTCGAACTTTGTTGCTTCTTGTTCCGTGATATACATCTTGCACTCAAAATTTCTGTGATTTACAATTCCACCGCACACTCCTCAGTCCTTTTTCCCTTTTCTTCTTCCCATGTATTATCGCTTTGTGGTTATATACTTAGTTGCCTTTCTATGATCGCGGGTTCCAACGTTGGTGGGCTGACATATCTTCAGCTCCATCTATGTCCTCACATGACGAATCCAACCGACCGATGTTCCTTTCCATACTTAGCCAATTTTATGGCCGCGGTTGTCGGGTTGGCGCTTTCGAACTCTGATGCTTCTTGTTCTGTGATATACATCATGCACTCAAAAATTCTATGATCTACAATTCCATCGCATACTCCTCGAACTTGCAAGCTTCACTCTACCATGGCTCACAAATGTTTCAAAGTATCTGTCGCTGCCTTCCATCCCCACTAACTTCATGTCCTTCCTGATATACATTATTTATGCTCTTACTAGTGATATACAAATTGCCCTCTGGACTGTCCTATCATACCCTCTTCGGTGTTACACGTATTGCACTCAAAAAGTTATGAGACATACAATTTGACCCTCGCGCCCTCGCCTCCAACGGTTGTACCTTCTAACCCTATTTTGAAGTTGTTTTTTCCCATCCACACGACATCCATACTTCTTTCTTAGTATGCAATTAGAAACCTTTCATGCTAACAACTGGGCATGCAGGAGCTGTCAACATTGTCATTAATGAGCGAAACACTCGAGGAGATCTCCCATTATTACGCATTAAACCAAGATCTGGGGAGAGTTATACTGTCCTTTCTGATTGTTCATCTCAAACACGTGTCCTCACGTTGGCCCGTTCAAGAAATCTACAATGCTTAATTGGTCATTATCGTATCCGCCATGTTCGCATTTCTATGTATGCAATTACTAGTGTTTAATGTTAACAACGCATCATGCAACAGTCGTCGAAATTGTCATTAATGAACGAAAGTCTTGAGGAGATCTCCCATTCACACACATTGGACCAAGATTTGCGCAGTGTTATATTATCATCTGGAGCAAACAAACGTTCTTGTAGACTTATGGCAACAGATCGATAACAGTTTTGTGGAGATATAGTAAATATCTTCGGACATCAGGACCATAACTTCTAGTGGTCCAGGGCATACTTTTACTATTCATCTTGTTCCACCCATAAAGAAGTGATTTGGACCTCTGGAATCGCTCGTGTAGGCTGCGTCCCTGAGGTTTTTGACTGTAAGGAGGTGGTCTCTTGGTGCACCGAAAAATATATTCCAAGCCAAAAAATTATTACACTGCGCGACCATTCTCCTGTTTCTTTGTCACCTCAGGTCTTCCGCAAGATGTTAAAATTTTCGGAGCCAGCATTGACCTTCAGAGGACAAGACTGCAAGCAGTTCCTAGAAAAACATGATAACGGGTTGGACATCTTAGCCGAGTTCCTCGAAGATCCGACAACAATTCCTGAGGATATCACAAAGTTGCAGGTAAGTTCCTTTAGAAATCCATTCCAGGAAATTGCTTGGTTGTTTACAAGAATAACGGGACAGGCATCGAAGGCAAGCATTTCCCATATAATTATTTATATTTTGTACTTCACAATCAAGGAAAAATTCATTTTCGATTGGGGGAAGCTAATTTCCATTGGGATCTATTCCCAGTTGTCACGATTCAAAGAATCAAATAAATTTTATATGTCGTCCTACTTGATTTTCGCAATAGTGCATTGTTGTATGTTTCCAAAACTTTCTCTTTCCAACAAAACAAGTTGTGGATTCGACCCAGTAACATTCTGGTACCAGGCCCTGTCGAGGCACAAGGCCTCCCATTATTTTTATAAAGTTTTTAATGATTTTGTCTCAATTTTCAAAGATTTATTGTTAGGGAAGGATGCTCTGTGGATGTCTGGCGAGGCAACCAAGTTTTTGAACATGAAGGGCACACTTGAATAAAAGAAAAATCACAATGTACTAATGGTCTTTGGCTCTAAGGAAAATCTTGCTTTCCTTCCATGCCACATCACGGACAAGATGTTTATTGCAGAAATAGCAAGGCAATACAACCACTGGTTGCATTTTTTCCATGAAAAGAAAAAAAAAAAAACAGTTCATTTTTCTGCCCTGGAAAGTCGGGGACTTCGTGTGCATAAATGTCAACAAGATTGACAAATTTTTCGGTCATTTCAAGAAATTGAACCTAACGTATGCTGAAAGGATAAAAGGGTTCGACCCTAATGGGATTTTTCGAGAACATTTACTGGCAGTAGGTTTTAGCAACTCTTTTATCCATAGACACCTGACTGAAGACAGGGACAGTGACGACAACAATCCTGCTTCTAGTGATTCTGACGCAGAGACATTGCAAAGCGCGATTGAATTGTACAGACAACAGCGAAAAGTATCCAGTGAGAAGAGTGCCCAGTCGCCCACCAGCACTCCCAAGAGCACAACATCATGGAGCATTTCTTCAACGGCCCAACCCAGTAAGAAAGCAACCCCTAAATCTTCGAACGGAGGAGGAGATAAGAACCCTACTCCCATAAAAATTGATAGTTCTCATAAAATTCCAATGACCAAAAAGAGGAAAAAGAATGCAGGCCAGGCAGACGAACCCGAAATTGAAAGTGAACATGTGCAACTTGAAATTGAAACTGGGCACATGCACAAAATTGGGTCGTCCACAATGGAAATAGTTGAGACTGACATTTTTGACAAAGATGAATCCTTCATATTCCAGAGCGTTGTTTTTTATAGCTAATCCAAAAATATTGTCATTGAAAAGAGAGATGTAACAAATAGGAAAGGCAAATCTCGCACAAAGATTAACTTTAGGAAAATGAAGCCGTCCCAAATCTCCATATTTCATCGTGTAACTGGTGATGCTCTTCATGATTCCATTGGAGGAATTGAAGCAGAAAATGCCAGACTGAAAGACCGCGTCAAGGAATTTGAAGAGGCTTTCATTTCCACCCCAAAATTTGCCAGTCCTTTGGAAAAAAACATGCCTGCTACCACTGCAGCCAAGATGAAAGTATCCTCTACCCTCCTTGCATGTTCTAGAGCCATTGTAGACAATAACATCAAAAAAAGAATGCAACTAGTTACTGAAGCCTGGGAAACATCACAAAATATAGTTTCCTTTGGAAAGAGGGCAAATGATTTGCTCGAACATTTGGAGGCGAATTTAAAAAATGATCGACATTTTTGTGATCAGGTGTTGACCCCTTTTGCCAACCATGCCGTCAACACCTCGGAACTGAAAAGAAGGCAAGAGAATCTCCCCTCCCCAAAGCGGACCAAAAAAGTAAAAGCATGTTGGCAAAATAAAGTTAACAACTTGCAGCTCATTGTCGAACAAGTAAACAAGCCATATTAGAAAAGGAATAATTATTCACAAGCCTAATCCAAATAGACTTAGCCGGAAGTACCAACAAGGTTCAAGACCCAAACTTAATTCTCAAATCCTTGTCAATGACCAAAGAAGCCTTCGATGAACAACTTGATATTTTAAAGGGGTTGTCTTTCGAAAAGTTTTATTGCATAGTTGAACATCGTTTAGATGAGCTCGAGTGCTGGGTACTGGACTATTCGGCACACAATGAAGAAATTGAACAGAGTCTGCATAGTATTTCAATGGATCTAAGGAAATTAGAAAACGACCTTTACGACATAGAAATCTGGGATGAAATCAACATGGCCCCCATGAGAAGCTACATTGAAGAATGGTTCCAACACAGAATGGACAACCTCATCCAGGAAGGGCAACAACCGATCGACACGATTCCACTGACCATCGACGACAGCAACAAAAATATATCGGCTTCATAGTAAGTCTATACTGTCATCTTGTTTTCTTTATCAATCCAGTTTAGGTCTATACTGTGATCTTGTTTTCTTTATCAATCTAGTTATTACCTCTTTAAATAGAAAACTATAACCAAAGACTCATAACTTCCAATTTCTTCTTTTGAGGTCTTCCTCTCTATCGTCGCACACTTCTTCTTTCGACATTCCTAATTCTTGTACTTATTTCCTTTTATGGTCCACGGGAGCTCCAATCCCAGTCTATATGACAAACGCATTTAAATTTCCAGAAATATGTAACAKACATTATTAATTTTTTWAAAATTTCAAAGAAAACTGATTCCAGGATGCCTTTATTGCAAGATGTTTTTACTATTCTATTGTATGTTTTTTGTTTCAAAGAAAACTAATTCGGGAATGCTAGATTTTTTGTGTCTYATTGTATGCTAWTTTTTTTTTGTCAAAGCAAACTAATTCGGGAATGCCTTTGTTGCAYGACGTTCTTACTATTCTATTATATGCTAAATTGTTAATTTARCATTCTTAATTTACTATTCTATTATATTGTATACTAAATTGTTAAATTGTACTATTCTGAAATACATTGTTAATTTTTGATAAATTTCAAGAAAACTAATTCGGGAATACTAAATTATGCATGGTTACCACATGTACTTCAAATTGCTTCCCACGTGTCTGTACTCAGTCGCATTTATTCCCATTCCAACCTAGCAGTGACTACGCTGCCATGCAACACTTATTTCATATAGTGCATTAAACATCTACATGTATTCTATAGTTTATTATTTTAGGTGTTAATTTCATCAGCGTTCATAATAACGCAATTTATGTATTGTATTATATGAAGATTTAATTAGAGTGTTATATAATCAAAGTCAAAATTCATTTAATTAAAAGAAACAACTATCTTTAATTTCTCTCCAAGAGTTATATTCCTATCCAAATACTTATTAACTAATAAGATTATTCGCATACAAATAAACTTTTAGCTAGATTTTTTTGCTAGCTTTGAAATTTTTAGATTTTGATTTGTAGTCACTGTTACTTTACTTTATATATTTTTTATTAAATAAACAAATAAAAAAGGTGCATTCAAAGGTGATATATGTCAAAATATTTTTTGAAGGACACGTTAAATACGTAGCAAGCTTCATTTGTCATATTATGAATAAAATATTTTTAAAGGACACGCTAAATAAGTTGCAAGCTCCATTTGTCATATTAGGAATAACATTTGGAGGTACACATAGCGGGTGGAAGCGAAGGCAGATATGGCTCCGGTGACGAAGCGAACCATGGCAAAACCGATGCTGACTCTAGGCAGATTTGGAGGTAATAGTGGGGCGCGCCATAAGCCTAAAGGATTCCAACATCCCAAAGCTACCATACCTCCCAATAATGGTGAAGGAGGCACTGTGAATGCATCCCCTGGGACTGTTTTTATCATGGGCTCGTCTCTCTACTAAAGATGTCAACGTATCCACTTGGTTTTTTGTGCAGACATTTTTTTCCTGTTTGGATGGTTCTACTCATTGTAATCGACAAACCTGAAAGAAGGTCAACATTTCTTGGTTGATAACCAATTTCATATCCTCTTCGAACTTTTTGGCGACTTGTTTTGTGACTTAACAACCGTATCTTGGCAGGTCCATCAGCTGGGTAAGCACAGTTAGTTGGTTTTTTTACTAGACCATCAACTAAGTGAATAAACTAGTGCTTCTAAGCTTCCCTCATTGGGGGTTATCAATCAATAAGGTCAACTGGCATGGGATCTTCTCTCGGACTGTGTAACTAGGGGCTTTAAGGCCTTGACCTATCTATCAAATTTTCTATGTCTCTAAATCTAGTTCTTCGCCTGGATGGAGCAATGCTAGTAGAGAAGGTGATTTTAGGTAGGAGCATGTTCCCTGTGGGACTAGCTAAAGTTAAAGGGACACATTTCCTGTAGAGAAAGTAAACCGATGGCACACATCTCATAGCCTAATTTACAAGCTAAAAACTAAAACTTGCATCCAAGCTAGTTGTTATAATCACAGGGTTGGTTACTGTGTGCTAGTTGAACCTGGTCGATTATACCTTTCAGTTTCGAGCTTAGTCAAGCACAACAAAATATTATGCTTTGGTTGAGGCGTCTAGAAGTCTTTCATTTGAATATACTATACATGCCTCTCATGCTTTTGTCTTTGCATCTAGATCTCTGCCTAGATATGGATATGAATCTTGAAACATAAGGGATGCTCATAGCTCCGAATCAATTTCTCTAGTGGCATACATCTTTGATATGACCATACCTTTAGTCATATCTAGAAGGCTCAGTCGATAGGCTTAGAAATATAACATGTTTAACATGTCATAAATAGGCCATTAAGTAAATAGGTATCTTCATTGTGGCTCTGAGTGTGAGTATATATATATATATAATACTCGTTTCAATATTTGATGCATATGCCATTTATATGAACTCCACCTCTTCATTGTCCAATGCATATCAGAACCCAATTCTTCGTTGTTTATTGCTCTATAGGATTTATTTATTAAATTAATTGATTACTGTAGTGTATTGCTAACCAATCCTAGCAATCAATCAATGGAGAATAGCTTAATGAATTATATAAATGGTTAATGTACATTTGACATCATTTTTATTAGATTTACCAATGCATTCAAACTAAATTTCACTGTTATATTACTAGAAAATGTTCACTGATCACACACAAGCCATTTGGGTTTGGGCTCGTTTTTCTTGTTGCAAAAATTTTTGCCATTTCTTCTTTTGTTTTACTTCTTGTTCAGATAAGGTGTTCCTCCTACCATGAAGTTATCATAGTTTCATAGATCCAAAAAGTGGTGGACATTACAGGTGTACAGACGTACGTTATAAACAACACAAGGGTTGTTTTCCTCAACGAAAGGCCTCAACCCAGACCTTGAAAAAGAGTCATAAATACATCCCAGACATGCGACATAACTCTTTTGGACACTTGTAGCTTTTGTTCCCTAGGGTACAAGGTAAGAAAC
>ML786176.1:244811-274232 GCA_009831015.1 Picea engelmannii | reverse complement strand
GATTCTACCCAAAAATTTCATTTAAGCAAACAACAATACTCATCCACTTGAACTAACCCACCAAGCTTACTATGAACATATCTTATAAAGTACTTTACATCTAATAAAAAACTTACCCCTAAGCGACCAGCTAATGTTAAAACAAACCCAAAACTTACCCCTAAGCGACCAGCTAATGTTAAAACAAACCCTCTTAGCAACTTTTTCAAAAAATAAAAATATATATAGCTGTTAATGTTTGCCCTTTGACCACAAAATCTTCACAAAGGTAAAGTCCTCCGTCATGATTGAGCAAACAACAATACTCACACCACCAACGGCACTATTCAATCTCTGCCGTTGATTTCCGAAACGAATGGCCAGATCAGCCCACTTGGGGAGTGGCCACGTGGCGGATTAAAATATTTGTGACGTCGACACCCATAGAAACCTCGAAGATGCTCGTTTATCCGGTTTTGCCAATAATTTTGACCGAACCCAGGCGAAACCTAACCCTACCCCCGGGTTAAGACGAAACTCCGGGGATCCTCCGTTCACATCAAAACCCTAGACCCGATACGAGATACGGCGTCAAATCTGATCCATCAAGCCTAAACATCCAACGGTCACTGGGGCCCTTCGTCGCACGATCATTTTGTTTGTGCTTGCACGCCTGCAAGGTCTTTTAAGATTTATTTTTGCCTCCACAGGGAAAAAAATCTCCGTTTTGGCTTTAAATCAGGCCTGGATTGGTCCGGAATCGAATTCTGCGCACTTCATTCCGTGGGTGCCGGTTTTTCCGACGTCGAAAATGGTGCACGGAGACTGAAATCAGAGGCACGGAACCCGGTTTTGTACATCAGGAATTTCGATGGCGGTTTAGGGTTCCCAATAGATGAGTGAATGAATAAAAACATAGGTAAAAACTTGTTTTTTCCTTCCGGTTCTTTGCTGTATTTGGTACTAAATATCGGGGTTTGTAGCCTCAAATCCGCTTCTTTAACGTTCGGGCCATAGAACAGAAAATATTATGGTCATCAGCAGTTGGTTGACTTTGAGAAAAATCTTTTATTCATGTTACCCTCGGTGGTAGGGTTTTGATTCAGGCATTATGGGGTTTTCGAAGCCAATTCTTTAAAGTATACCTTACGCAAGTCGGAGATTTTAAGTGGGCAGAGAGGCTGTTTGTATGCATTTTTTTTACAAAGTTGTACCAGAGGGTCAGGGTTTCTGTTTTTGTTCTATGATAGATGGTGACTGAAAGCCCATTAAAGATGCTGTCTAGTTTAGGGATGGGAGCAACCCTAGGGGACAGCCTTAGGGGCCCAGGTATCTCAATGCAAGAGACTTACGGGGAAGGATTTGCAAAAGAGCTGGGGATGTTGCTGCGAGAGCAGAATCTTATCGAGGCAAGTGAGAGGGAGAGGGAATTGAACCTGTACCGTAGTGGAAGTGCACCTCCCAGTGTCCAAGGTTCCCTGACTGCCGTCGGTGGTTTGTTCGGTAATGGTTTACGACCGAATGCTGATACGAGGGCCGATAGTGGTTTGCCCTCAGAGGAGGAGATCAGATCTAATCCGGCGTATTTGGATTACTATTACTCCCATGTTAATCTCAATCCGAGGTTGCCGCCGCCACCTCTTTCGCGCGAGGATTGGCGGCTTGCGCAACGTTTGCAAGCTGTGCCTGGGCATGGTGGTATTAGTGACCGGAGGAAATCGAGGCCGTTTGCTGATGGAAACAAGTCTTTGTTTTCCTCGCAGCCTGTGCTTCCTACGCACAGGGAGGAAAACGAATGCTTGGAGGGGGGGAAAATGTCTTCTGGAGGGCTGGCACGGCAAAGCTCTGCAGAGTGGGTTGAAGGAAGCACCGATGGTTTGATTGGGTTGTCAGCTGGAGGGTTGGGTTCTCGGCGTAGAAGTTTTGCAGATTTTTTACAGGTATTTCTCTCTCTATATAAAATAGTGCTAAACTGCTTTTCAACATTACCTCCTGCAAGATGTAATATGGTTATCAGTAGTATCTGACCATTTGATTTAGATAATGGCTGATTGCATTTCAAAATTTATTTATTAAACAAGTGCATCAAATGTGGCTGCTTTTAATTTTGGCTCAAGTAATGCAGCTAGCTTTCTGAAAGATCAAAATAGTGCATGTGCAATTCAGGATCTACAATTAGCATGTGGGATTTTGCCATATTAACTTGTGTTCATGCTATCTGTTGCTGTTTTCTGTGAGCTCTCTGTATTGCCAGTATCGTAGACCTCATAGCCTTTTGGTACTGTTTATAATCAAGTGTCATAATCTTCTTGGGATCTGTTATTTGCTCATATTCCATGTGGAATCATGGCGTTAAGCACTATAAGGTGGAGGTTCCTGAATCCTTATTGTTAGAGTTACATTGTTCCGTTACCTATACTTGCTGCCATCAATATATTAATGTTCCTACGTCACCGAGAGACTAAACACCATATATTTTAGAAACATCAGATGCTTTTGCATTCCAGCAAATGATGGACGTCTGGAGTGATGGCTTCTTCTGTTCTCATTGCTTTATGTTTTGAATGAGTCAGTGGAAAGCTGAATCTAAAAATGCAGTATTTCATCCACTTTATAAAATGCATCTCAGCTTCTACTATTCATTACCTGTTGACGGTGGTAATATAGATTAGTTTTGGTGTTTGTTTTCTCAGTATGTATGATGGATTTTAATGTGGGAACAACATTGTCGCAAAGTAAACTTTCCTTGTGGATGGCATCTTGTAACAATAATATGGCATTCCAAAGAAGAATGTAAAATAGGCAAAAAAGCAATGTTCCACCAAGACTCTGGGATGGGGGGACGCGGGTGCGGGGAGACGCACAAGGGGGACGTGTGGAAGTACCCCCAAATTTTAGGGATTTTTGGGAAATGGGGGACAGGGGGACATCACATATATAATATAAAAAAATATAAAAAAATATAAAAAATAAAATTTTAAAAATAAAAATAATAATGATAATATGATAAATCTCAACAATAACATAAATTAATTTTATATATATTTGTTTTTTATTTTTTTTTTAAATTTAATTTTTTCTTTTTTAAGTCGTACTGGGCAAAATTTTTTTGGGGGGGACTTCCAGGAGTCCCCCTTTTGGGGAGTCTCGTCCCCCACCTTGGGGACTCGCGTCCCCCCAAGTCCCCCCGCGTCTCCCCAAAAAGGGGACGTGGGGAAACGTCCTCCTTTTCAAGGGGGGACGTCTAGGAGTCCCCCTTTTGGGGAGTCGCGTCCCCCCAAGTCCCCCCCGCGTCTCCCCAAAAAGGGGATGTGGGGAAACGTCCCCCTTGGAGTCCCCTTGTCCTGGGGATGTGAGGGATGCGTCCCCGTGGAACACTGCAAAAAAAATACCGTGATGTACATATGTTAGCAAAATATAATATCTGAAATAAACTTACAAAATTATAAAACTACAGACATTGTACAAGGAAAGATGTGAAAAAAAAGAGAATGAAAAAGCAATAAAACCCTTCGTAAATTTGAGTTTTTTTGTTCAAATAAATATTGGTATACGGCGTCAGGGTCAGTGCTGTCAGTGAGAGTTCTAGTATGCCATGTTTGTCATTGGCCAAAACCAATGGAAAAGGTTGGATTCTTGTGAAATTTAAGAGTACATTGTCACTGATAACATATGATTCATGAAGGAGTGTGTGTTTAACATTATAACTGGAATGTGGGGAATGGTAGGAATGGTGGATTATGCAACTCTGACATTGGAAAGTTATGTGTTACCTGTAGATTTTTGAGGAACTATGAGGGCTGCCCAACATGTCTGTCTTTGACCTCTAGTTGGGCTCTAAGTTTCATCAACCAAATCTGTCCTTGCTCCTGTTTTTAGGACAGCAAACAGGTCTGTTCAAATCTGCCAAGAAATCTTCCCTCAACTGATTGATATATGCTCTTTTAAGGTGCCCTTGCAAGTAGTTTTAGTAACACAAAGTTAGTACATGCTAACCTCAAAACATATATCACTCCTCTAGGATCTTAACAAGTTCCTACTACTGATCTAAACACTACGCATACATGAAAAATGAACACAGGTATTTTTGGTCAACATTACCCTGGATAAAACCCCCCCGGGGAAAACCCGGGGAAAACCAGTTTAGAATGAGATGTATATATAGGAGATCTCAAAGCATGAGTACAATTAGGAAAACAAATACAAGTGAACCTGGTACAATAACAACCAAACTTGGATGCTTTGGAGTCCCTTGAAGATGTGCCTGCTAGCCCTTGAACAAAGATGCCCTTTGCCTTGGTGCATCCTTCTTCTTTTGCTAAGCCTTTAGCCTCTTTCCTTTGTACTTTGTCTTTGCCCACTTGTAGATGCACCCATTCCTTGAAGAAACTTTGTGATATTTGGTGAAGCTCTTGGACATGTGCGCCCCCCTCTCTTTGGTGCACCCTCCTTTTGTCCAAGCTCCAACACAAGCGCCCCTTTGCCTTGGGTGTGCCCCTCTCTCACAATAACCGTTCTTGCCATATGAAAGTGCCCCTCCACCTAGAATGCGCCTAAGCTCAAGCAAATGCGCCCTTCTCCATGGATGCACCCTCTCATGCAAGCTTGTGCCCTCCAAGCTCAAGAAGCCAAGCCTTCACCCTTGTGCACCCTTCCTCTCCTCAAGAATGCGCCCAAGAGCCTCCAAACCCTTACTCTCCCTTTCTCTTCACTTCCTTCTCCTCACCTAAATCTCTTAAGTGAGCAAGTGAACAATAAGCTTCCTCCTTATCCTTTTCCCTCCTTTAGCCTCTCTTTGGTCAAACCTAAAAGACCAATGACCTAGATTCAATGTAGCCATGTCTAATCAATGGGTGAGATTTAATCCAAAAATCTCACTTAGAAAACCCACTTTCCCAAGTTTCCTTGGTTTGTCTCATGTCCTTTAATTTACCCACAAAGTGAATTACTTGTCACTTTACAACTTAAGTGACATATTTCACTTTTGACTTAAATCTCCTAGGTCAATGTGAAATTAGAACATAAAGTAAAGTATCAAGGGTAATAGTCTCCCCCTTTGTGTTTAGAGAGTCACAAACACAAGGGAACCACTTTCCAAGGTACCCAAATCTCAACATTAACAATTTACCATAAGATATTTTTTGCATTCTCTTCTTTTTGTGAGAGATCTCTAAATCTGTTTCAATCCATGATGTGTGCTTCGTCAATGTCTTACTATCTAGCCCTTTGCTCACAAACCTTTTCTTTGTTCGAATAATATGCACAGTTCATAACTTGTCTAGAATTTTTCAAGTGTTGTCAACCTACAAACACTTTCAGATCAATTTAAACCAGGTACATTGTTTCACTTGACAGAATAAATTTGTCATGTACAAAGATAGCATTTTCTAGAAGAGCTCACCTCAATGTGTGTATGCATTTTTGATGAAATGTTGTCTCAGCTATTGCAGTTGTTTGATATGAACGAATCTTGTTAAGTATTTTTTAGAATTTGCTGGAAGTGTTTTTAACATTAAGTTGAAAGGAAGACTTTTTTTTTTTGGTTTATTTGGTTCTTTTCTTTTGCTTTAATTCCCGAAGTGTTTTTAACATGAAGTCCAAAGGAAGGCTTTTCTTCCATCTACACCATCTAATCTGGTTTCTCACTTATCTTTGTCTCACATGATGTAACAATGCACTTTCCCTTAAATTTATTCTAGATGATGGTTTGTATGACTTACTCTTTGGATTTGCTCGTCTGTTTTATAAATTCTTAATTCAGGCTGAGATTGTCATCAAAGTCCACAATGTTTATCTAGGAATGGATCACTCATGAATTTTTGTTGTAATAAAATAGTATTATATTACATAAAAGGAAAAAATGTACATCAGGGCTGGGTTCTTTTGGCAGCACTTCCTTGTCACCACCCATGTCAGAAGATCTGGCATCTCCTACTGGTGCCTCATGTTGATTGGCAAATATGCTTCCTAAGCAGTAGGTGCTTAGCAYCTACTGCTTCCCCACCCATGTCAGAAGATCTAGCATCTCCTACTGGGGCCTCATRTTGATTGGCAAATATGCTTCCTAAGCACTAGGTGCTTAGCAGAAACCTGTTTTGCTAATTCATCCAGAAATTGATGAAATTTCACTTTACAAAACTCATTTTTAACCCATAAAAATCTCATTAAATCTCAGTTTCCATAGGTAGAAGACAGAATTGAGCCGAAGCACATACAGAACAGCCAAGCAGACTTTTAATACTTTCCCGCAAAATAGCTCCCCTTCATGAAAAGGTCTACAGAAGATATTGTGAAACTGTTGGGCAATATGGAGATTGTAAGTGTCTGGCAAATTTACAATCCCAAAATATGCTTTCTAAGCAGTAGGTGCTTGGCAGAAACCTGTTTTGCTAATTCATCCAGAAATTGATGAAATTTCACTTTACAAAACTCATTTTTAACCCTTAAAAATCTCAATAAATCTCAGTTTCCATAGGTAGGAGACAGAATTGAGCCAAATCACATACAGAACAGCCAAGCAGACTTTTAATACAACCCAGTTTCCCGCAAAATAGCTCCCCTTCATGAAAAGGTCTACAGAAGATATTGTAAAACAGTTGGGCAATACGGAGATTGTAAGTGTCTGGCAAATTTACAATCCCAAAATATGCGGTTAAGTCCTCTTTCCCATCACACCATACATGAAGCATTAATGCGTCCAGTTCTAGGCTCTAGCAAGGCTATGCCTGCTAGCTACTCCTTGAACTGGGACCTGCCATCCAAGTTCTCTAAAGCGTGAAAGTACAAGGTGATAGTATTAGTTCTCCTTGACAATCGATTCTCAACATCCATAACCAACCATCTGGAATTCATCTTCTCAGTGATACTGGGCTTGAGGCTGATATGGGATCAAAACATAATTCAGAGTAGATTTACTACTGGGCCAAGGTATTTCTTACCACCTTGGCTCAACTGCTGGAAGGGTTGCCTTGAATGTCTATCATGTTGATTATTTCAAGGTAGGCAGGTGTATACATTTGTATTGAGAACCATTTTTCTGGAAAGTTCCTGAAATGTAAATCGATCAGCCAGATCCAGATTGAACAGGTCATCCCATTTACAAAGCCCTTTTCTCGATAAGAACTTATCATCTAACCTTGGAACTGAACTGAGAGACACAGTAACAATCCAAAGACACCAAAATCTCAAATCCTGCTGCTGCCAGGATCCCATTAGATTCCAAATTAGATGAAAATAAACAATTTTCTTTTCTTTCTAAATTCTCTCTAGGATGAAGGAACCCTGAAGAGTGAAATCGATTGCTTTGCAAATGATATCCACCAGTGAAAAGAGAGGCCCTTGATACCAAATATATTATCAGCAAAGAGAATCCAATGTCCGATCATGATTTGCCGCACCACATTACCACTCATTGCTCTAACTATCTATTTTCTAGCCAACACCAATCCTTGGGTCTTTTGAATCATGATCTTCCTTGTTTTCCTATAGAGTGCGAGCTCCGTCACTTTTGGAACTTCATGTTTGAATTTATCTCCTCAATTTTGTCTATGGCATTGGTGATAGCTGGTTGTTTAAATCTTCTCTGCCGACTTCTCCGCAATTTGTTCTTGATTCTTAAATTAAGTTTTTGTGGGATTAACTCTAAATTAAATTAACCTATGGGTACTGCAGATTCTCTACAAATCCTGGTTGCAAGAACTTTTGCTAGTTACATTTTCTCAGTTTTATTTCCATTGTAATGATATATATAGACATGAAGATATAAGGATTAATCCTTCTCGTCATCCAAAATACTTTTACCTGTTTTAACGCTGGTTTAGAATCTGGTATCATTAATGTTAGTCTACATTGAGCAATTGACAGGTAAGAACCTTTTCAATTTCATCAAGCTTCTGCTGCCATGAGTTGAAAGTTAGATTGGTCCTAAATATAGAAGGGGTCAATATATCTCATGATATCTTTTTTTTTCAGAGTTTGTGTCATTTTTGCTAGACACTCTAAGAATCCAGGTAAAAGTTAAAGTTCAAAATTTGAAAATTATCCATTATAATAAAGTAGTTTTAGCTATCCAAGAAATTTGGCATTTTCACAGGCCTCACTTCATTTTTGCGACTTAGCTGGTTTGACCTCATGCAGAAACACTGTATGTCCTTGCAGGAAGACCTGGGAAGGTCTACAGCAATTTCTGGACATTTTTCCAGACCACCAAGTAGAGCTGCTCACGGTAGTGACATAGATCAAATAGCTCCTTCTGCTGAGGCACAGCTTGGACATTTGCAGGATGCTTCTCTGTCTCCTTTCTTAGCATCTGAAGCAGCAATAATTGAAGGCCTCCACTCTTGTTCTGCAACTCCAGGTCTTGCGAGAGGCCAGGGCCTTGGCACGCAATCTTCACAAACATTTGCATCAGCTGTAGGTGCATCTCTTTCAAGAAATCCAACTCCAGATCCTCAGCTAGTCAAGGTGGGGTTAGCCACTCCTTGCCCAACTGCAAAGGTGGGAAAGTTTGGGTTATCTGACAAAGAAAGCATTGTTAACCATGACTCATTTAATGCATTTTCATCTGAATCCACAGAGCTTGCTACTGCTTTGTCAGGCCTTACTTTATCGTCTGATGGAACAACTTCCAATGAGGAGCAAAAACATGCTAAGTCACAATTAGAGCAGGAAATTACGGAAACTCAAAATGGCCATTTTCATAACCAAGTTGCTTTAAACCAAAATTCACAGCGTTCACATTCCACAAAATCACAGGCTGAATTAGTCAAGTCACCTATGTTGACAGAGGCACAGCGACAGTCCTTCACTGGCTTCAATCAAAACAGTAGAGGACTGGCAGACATGAGTATGAGCTCTATGTCTTCCAAAGATCAAGTTAGAGGTGCGCGCCTACATCAACAGTCTGCATCTATTACACCCAATCTGTATGCTGCCACATCAGCTGCTGGGATGTCCAATGGAGATTGCTCCAATGGGCAATATCAGAGTCCACATATTTCAAATGTGTGTACTCCTAATTTTGGCTTGAGTGGATATCCAATCAATCCAATGATGTTACAACCCATGATGGCCAGCTATGCTGGTACTTTGGCTCCGACATTTGACAATATTGCTGCAGCTGCTGGCATGGATTCAAGATCTACTCCTGGTAGCCTGTCTGGAGGAACATTGGGAGGCAATGTAGACGTACAGAACTTATATAGATTAAGTGGGCAAATGGGAGCTGGAATTCAGATGCCAATAATGGATCCATTAAGCATGCAGCAACTGCAGAGAACTGCAGAATATGCTGCACGGATGGCCACAGGTTTGAATGATCATTCCATATCAAGGAATTACATGGGTGGCTCTTATCTTGATTTTCTTGAATTCCAGAAAACCTACTTGACTGCTTTGCTTGCTCAACAGCAGTCGCAGTATGGTATGCCGTATATGGGAAAAAGTGGCAATGCTAGTCAAGGATGCTATACCACTCCTTCCTTTGGCTTTGCCATGCCATATCCAGGTAGCCCAATTGGAAGTCCCGTGCTTCCTGGTTCTCCTATGGCATCTGCAGCTTCACCTATTCGACATAATGAACGAAACCCTCGTTATTCCTCTGGTTCAAAGAGTTCATCTGGGGGAGCTTGGCAGTCTGAAAATGGGGGTGATATAGAGGAGCGCTATTGTTCCTCATTGCTGGAAGAGTTCAAGAATAACAAAAACCGATGTTTTGAATTGTCAGATATTGCTGGACATGTTTTTGAGTTCAGGTATCTTGATTATCACTTCAGTCCGTGATTAAAATATAATTTATTATAGCAAGTGAAACTAATTTTGAAGTGTTTGAATATAGCGCTGATCAGATTGGAAGCCGTTTTATTCAACAAAAGCTTGAAACTGCAAGCCCTGAAGAGAAGAATATGGTTTTTATGGAAATCTTTCCTCATGCATTGATTCTCATGACAGACGTTTTTGGGAATTATGTTCTACAGAAGGTATGTCCTGCCTATACATCAGCCACTAAAGCATAAAGCTCCAAACACATAATGATAATATGCTTTTCTTTAATGTTTTAATTAGGTGGCATTATATCATGGAGTTCAAATTGGTTGTCTTMTTTGTTGATTTTGTTCAGTTCTTCGAGCATGGCACTGCAAAGCAAAGGCGCGATCTGGCAAATCTTCTTTCTGGCCATGTTTTAACACTTAGTCTTCAAATGTATGGCTGCCGAGTTATCCAGAAGGTAAATTCAGGTTAACCATTGGATTGCATATCAAATTTGAAAATGATTTCTTAAACTGTTTCTTTATAGCCATGTTTTTATTGCTTTCATCTCTGAAATTGTATGTCATTTAAACCCTACACTGAAGGCTCAAATGACTTTGGATGCAGTTACTAACTGTTTTGTATCAAACTAGGTTGTCAACTGTTTTGAATGTTTAAGCACGTGTTCACCTGTAATTATTGATTAGAGTAAATTTTATCTTTCTGTGTCTCACCTTTCCTATAAATATCCAGTGTTACCGGCTTCACATTTTCCAGCACTGTTTTGGGCGGGTATTTGAAATAAGGTTAGATGTGATCACTGACTGATCTTCAATCTGTTTATCTATCATAGCAATCTAGGGGTTATTTCAAGGATTCCTTCTTAATAACACCATCCACTTCAACATTTTTATTCGTGGGAGCTGATAACATACATTTAAAGTTGTGTTGTGTTTATAGTTCCTTGAATTTGAATATGTTGGCAATCCTGAAGCATTGATATTGGGCACATCTGTTGGGTCATGGAAAGTTCATGGAGTTGGCCCTTTCATTGGTTTGCTGGAAGAGAGGATCTAATCCAGTCAAGCAAGAATAAGATCTGGAAGAAAGTAAACAATCTTTTCCAATACATTGAAATACAATATAGACATCTAGGTTGCAAGGGATTGTGTGTGGGCAGGTGCAAATATGGGAAATGAGTATCATTAAATGGGTTTCACATCCAAGTTGAAACCTTTTTATAGCAAGATCATTACCCTATCTACCCTTTATATCAAAAAACGAATCAACTAGTGCACCTGGGCGTGACCTGGCAAAGTTCTCTTCTTACAAGATGGGCCTACAGAGTAAAGGCATTGAACTTGAAGGAATTGTGGAGGACCCTGCAGTAACAGTAACATTATTGTTATCTTCAGCAATATCTTGGGAGCTGATAACACACATTTAAAGTCATGTTGTGCTTACAGTTCCTTGAATTTGAGTGAGGTTGGCAATCCCAAGGCATTTATATTGGGAACATTTGTTGGGTCATTGAAGTTCACGAAGTTGGCCCTGTCATTGCTTTTCTGGAAGAGAGGATCTAATCCAGTCGAGTGAGAATAAGATCTTGAAGAAAGTAAACATTATTTCCAATATATTGAAATACAAGGTAGACGTCTAGGTTGCAAGGGATTGTGTGCAGGCAAGTGCAAATATGGGAAATGAGTATCATTAAATGGGTTTCACATGCAAATAGAAACCTTGCTATAGTAAGATCATTGCCTTCTCCACCCTTTATATCAAACGATTCAACAAGTGCACCTGGCAAAGCTCTATTCTTACAAGATGGGCTTACAGCATCTAGTGAAGGTATTGAGCTTGAAAGAATTGTGGAGGAAATTGTACTAACAGTAACATTATTGTTGTCTTCAGCAATTTCTTGGGTTGCGTTAGAGCATAAGCCTCTGATTGTTGATTCATGGGATGTATGAGTGGGAGGTAATAAGCCTTTGTCCCTATGTTGTTCTCTCACTGCCTTTAGGTGTTCTTCTGGACTAATACAAGGTCCCTCTCTTTCACTAGGATTTTTTATTAACATGGATTGAAACCCTTGTATAACTGCCATTCCAATGCAGACTGCATAATTTATAATCGTTTTTTTGCTGCTCCTTGAACCCTTGGCACCCTTTTATCTCACATTATTTCTTCAAAAGAAGTATTAATGTTATTGCTTGATGTGATTGTACAATGGAAGTGGAAAATTAAAATGAGAGGAGTGAGGAATGTCTGCTGAGAAAATGCAGTGCTGAGGAAGAAAACTTAAAAACATAAATTCCTATTGCTAAGAAAATTCATTGTTGAGAAAAAAATATTGCTAAGAAAATCCATTGTTGAGAAAACAATATTGCTCAGAGAATCCACTGTTGAGAAAAAAACATAGAATTTCTTAGCAAACTCCTCCGATGCTCTCCATTGGAACTTGGCACACTACTTGCTGTTGAAAAACCCTGATGGTGGATAATTCTCACCAGCACATCTTTTGAGATTGGGGGTGCCCAAGAGAATCAAACCCTCGCATGACCATTGACACTAGCAAGTTTTTAATGGCCCCCATTTTTTTTTTGAATGCTTAAATACAATGCATATATTCAAGCATTGCTATAGACTTTACAACTTTACATCTTCTTAGACCTTATGCCATGTAGGATGTTGGAACTGGATTGTACAGGCTGTCGAGGTTGTTGATACAGACCAGCAATTGAAGCTTGTCCAGGAATTGGATGGACATGTTATGCGCTGCGTGCGAGATCAAAATGGGAACCATGTTATCCAGAAGTGTATTGAATGTATTTCCCAAGATAAAATACATTTCATTATTTCAGCTTTTTTTGGCCAAGTTGTGTCATTGTCCTCCCATCCATATGGCTGTCGTGTCATTCAGGTGAATCTAATTGTTACAATATTCGACTAATTTTCTCCTTTTAATCCGTAATTGGTTCTTTGCATGCCAGAATTTGATTTTTCAATTTGTAATGGTGACAGAGAGTGTTGGAGCACTGCAAAGAGGACAAGATACAAAGTACTATGATGGATGAGATCTTGCAATCTGTCTGCACTCTGGCACAAGACCAATATGGAAATTATGTGATACAGGTTTGCGACTTCTTGTCTAATAGAAATCAATGATCTCTAAATTTGGCTTCCCTCAGGTTTATTCAATCTTGTAAGTTCATTCAGCAGGACAGTCTCAAATTAGTGTGTCAATAGTAAGTCCACATAATACATGCTATATGCAGTGTTGTAAGAAATCACAATAATAGGCTCATTTTCAAAAAAGTTGTCCAGGGAGATGTCAGAGTTCTTCTGGTGCTGCATTGTTCCCATAGAGTCAAAGTCCAATACAAATAAGTAACCTTGTTTAATTAATCTTCCATTGGTATATGTGAACCCTTAAGCTGGCTCCTGAATACTCCAACCTGAAAACAGCCATTTGTTATCTTCTAATCCCTGTACTGGTATTTTTTGTTCTGCAATCCGGTATGCCAGTCACTAACATTTTACGTAGCTTCTAAACTTCAATCAGATTCAGGTCATGCATTATTAAATTGTTTTTCCCTTGTGAAACATGGGTTCAACCTCTGATTGTGAGCTGGACCATTTCTTTCTTTTCATAGTCTGAAACTTCAGAGTATAACAACAAAAAATGGTAAAGTGTCAAATACTCACAAGTAGTTTTATAAAGCTCTTTACTAACATTAGGAAGGTAGAATGCTGCTCATAAGCGGGTCAATTTTTAGGCTAACCGGGCTTGAGGTTGACTTCACAGGAACGCCATCTTCATTGGAATTATTTATCAAAATTTGGCTGTTTCAAAGTCAAAATCTCTGAGAACTAAGCCTATAATAAAGGATGCTCACATTCCTCTTTACCAATCTAATGGCTGCAAAATTCATTCTGACATTTCTCTTTATGAATTGAATGGTTCCAAAATGCTGCTAACAAGTGGTGTTGACAATACTTTAAGTTGAATTAGGGAGTGACCACTACTGTTTGAATGGATTAATTAGTTAAATTGGTTATCTTTACGTTGAATTAGATGAGAACTTCTGTTAGAATATTGCCATGATGCCTGACTTTTGAATGCAATTTGAAATACTCTCCTTTTGGTAAGATACAGAACCTGTGTGCACTTGCACAGCTTTACTGTAACTTGAGTAACTTTTTGTGTGCCAAGCTCTATTTTTCGTGAGTAATGATCAACATTTAGATAATGACACTTTATATATGCAATTAGGCTTAATTTGTATGGCTATCTCATCCTTTTGCTTGTGGTCTTGTTTCATGCCAGCATGTCCTTGAGCATGGTAAACCACATGAGCGTGCTGCTGTAATTAAGAAACTAGCTGGACAAATAGTTCAGATGAGTCAACAGAAGTTTGCTTCAAATGTTATAGAAAAATGTTTACAATTTGGAGGTCCAGCTGAGCGACAGATTCTGATCAGTGAGATGCTGGGTTCAACAGATGAAAATGAGCCTCTGCAGGTTAGTTTATTTCCATTTCTCCATCAAAGGATTTACAATTGAATTTAGTTTCTATCATAGTAGTATAACAGTGTCCTGGGAGAAAGGGCCATTTCTCCATTTATTCTTTATTTTAGTTCCAAGAAATCATGTCTTTTATTTTCTACTGTTTGTAACTTGGGAACTTCTCATCTTTTTGGTTGCTTGGTACTAGTAAATACATACATGTTAATTATCTGAAATAGTGGACTGCATAATGTATTTCTTGCATAAGTCTAAGAGGGGATATCTACAATCAATAACAGTCAACTAATATAGAATACACCGTACAAATTAAGAGGATATTATGATACTGCAAAAACTGTGTGTTTCCTGGTGTCTCTTAAGAAGGAATATCAACAATAACAATCAAATATCTAATGACAAACTACATTTTATCCTGATACAAAGTGAACAAAATATTATCTGTTTCATGATTTCTCTAAGAAGTGATATGGTTGAGGAGACAAACGACTTAGAAATACAGGTAGGATTGGATTGGACCAGGGGAAAACAAAGATAGCAATTCCAAGGTTTGAATGGGATGACATAGTGGGATTTGGATATAGAAGATTTGCAAAGATTGTTGAGTGATTTCAATATTAAATGATTTATAATGGAAGTTGTGAGGGTGTCCAGACTAGAAAGCTGCATGTGGAAATATAGAATCTTTTTTAATGGTTGTGAGATTTCGGAAAATGAGAGCAGGTTATTTAGGGTACTGGAGTATGATCTATTGCAATGTAAGAATTAAGAACAGTATTTGAGGAAATTCAATTGCAGAAAGTAAATGAAACAAAACAAGAGTATTCATTTATTGATATTCCATAAAGTGAGCAATGTTAAAGCACCCCTTAGAGGGGGAAACTTCCAAATGAGCAGTGCTTCAATACAATGATAATCCTTGACAAAACATTACATAACTTTGTTGATTTTCTAGTCGATTCAACCCTTGGTATGCACTAATATCATGCTGATCTTTTACCATTGTACTCAACACCCGACTGTTAGCTCAAAATAAAATCACTTTATCTACTAAAAGCACAACTGAGTAATCAACTAAACATGCAGTGGAAGCATAAACAAGGAAACAAAATCAAGCACACATTAACACCAATATTTTCTGGTATAAACCTCAGAGGGAAAACCAATCCAATGATGCTTTTATTAAGGTCACATTAGGGCTCCCATAACAGGGAAAATGGCCCACTGAGAGAATTATACACTGCAGACTAACCTGTATATTCCTGTGTTGCTGTATGACTTGTTTTGGCACGCTTCCTGAGGCATACACGATTCACCCTCTTGTGATCCGTGTATATACACGATTTGACTGGCTGTGAATCGCGTATCTGTACATAAAGCCCGTACGACAAGGACAAGCTTTGTACAGTCCAACTTTTTTCTATGGCTTTTGTTCACTGAAACCCACCTGCAGCTGTTTCTGCTCTCTCTCCTCCTTGACCTTTATGACCTCTAGATGGAAGTTCGTCTCCACCTATCCAAGATCTTGAATCACGGTCCTTTGTGATCCAACCCTCTGATCAACACTTGGATGAAATCTCTTCACCCAACCTATGACATCTCCTCACTCTAATGTAAGCAAAAGTCCTTTTTTGCTCCTACACTACTCACACTAGTAAAAGTCCTTTGCTATCCTAATCCTTGGTCTCTCACCAAAGTCTCTCACTTTGGTCTCCTATCAAAAGTGACTTCCTCTCAAAAAGTCTTGATCGTGTCGACTCCCTCAACAAAAGTGTCTTTCTCTTTCTCCTAGCCTTGCTTTTATAATCATGAGTTACAATCTATTTCTAATCTTCAAAGTGATCTATGGTTGAGATCACTTCTCAAACTCACTTAAGAATTAGATTACATGCTGCATGCTATGCATGTTCCTTAAATAACTCAATTCACTAATAAATACAATTTTACTTTAATTAATTCCTTTTAACTAAAGTGAACTCAAGAATATAATATTTTCGACAACTTCCACATGTTAGACACAAGCCAATGTGGAAATACGTGTCCGATGCTACCACAAACATCAACAAACTCCACCTCTATAAATAATTTCTATCTACTCCAAACCACTAAATTGAAGTGGCAACTACATTAAGGACTAGGCCACATTCATTATTGAGTACCAACTACCTAACGAGCCCTTTTATTTTTTCCAGGTAATATATCGTAGGGGAAACCTCTCGGGCACTTCTCCTCATTTTGAGGACGGTACCCAAGGTAAACCTTAGATTCCTCAGGGCACAAGGCCAAGTAAACAATTCATGAATATACCATATATAGATTTGGCTAACTAAGAGAATACATGTCACAAAGTGGTATTTGAACTCAAGCTACACCTAATTGACTTTATAACTACCTAGCGAGCCCTGTTTAGTAAGGATGATCCTTATTCAATGAGGAAGGCCATGGTACACTAATTAACTAACTCATAACATCCTTAGTATGAGGGGCTAGGCTAGGACCCTTAACATGCCCTCCCCTTTCAAAAGCAACATTGTCCTTCAGGTTGAAGATGTGGAAACTGCAGTATAATCATGGATGGTTCCCATGTGGCATCTTCAGGATGTGTATGATTCCATTGTATCAAGACTTCTTGGATAATGTGCTTGTAGGAACAACACTCTTTTTTGTCTAGTATTGATTGGGGTTGCAACTAAATGGAACCCTATTTGTCAAGTTTGGGGAGGATAGTTGTAATTTGACAATTTGGCTTGATCACTTTCTTCAAATTGTACTCATGAAAATTGGGTGGATCTTGGAGAGCCAATTTGCAGGTGGCTTGTCCAATTCATTTGAGTATTTGATAGGGACCTTTAAAATTTGTGTGCTAGCCTTTGGTGGCTCTTTTCCTTGAGAGATGTCTGCTCATAGGGTTGGAGATGAAGAAACACTTGATTCCCTTCTTTAAAGTGGCACTTTGAGCGATGCTATTATTGTTGTTGGTTCTTTTAATTATAATCCAAGAGATCAATTTATCCTTGAGTATATGAAGATCTTTCATTAAGAGTTATGTCCACTGAATGAACCTTAGCTGTGCTTGGTGAGTATGAGGCCATGGATGTTTTTTTTTCCCCATAGATAGTCTCATAGGGTGACATTTTGGTAGCACACCACCATTTTGCAAGGGGTAGCAATTAAACCCATTGGGCTTGTTGGTTCGATGCAAAACATCTCAAATAAGTTTCCAGGCACTTATTGATCATCGTAGTCTAATCATCTATTTGGGGATGGTAGGCAATGCTCATTTTTAATTTGGGTGTTCTATAGTTTAAAAAACTCTTGACATAATTAGTTGGTTAATGTAGGATGGTGATACTTCATAGTTGAATTAGGCACGCCATTTAGTTTAAAATTCAATCCACAAAGACTTGTGCAATCGTGGATGGCTTGAATGGGTGTTGTATGGCACACAAGTGGGCATATTTGGAAAGTTGGTCAACAACCACCATGATGATAGATAAAGCCCTCTCTACTATCCAATTTGTCACTGGTAAGGATAAAGCAAATAGGGACCCTTCTTCCTCATACTTGCGAGATAAAGCATCAACCATCACGTTTTCCTTTCCCTTCTTATAGTTGATCTCATAATCATAGCCTAACATCTTGGTGGCCCACTTTTGTTGCTTAAGATGAATGATGTTCCAAGAAATGCTAAAAACTATGATGGTTTGTCCTTGTTTCAAAATCATGCCCAATTAGGTAAGGGTGACACTTATTGATTGCGTGAATGGTGGCCATCATTTCCTTTTCATATGTATACTTGCCCATGTCTTTATCACACAATTGTTTATTGGTGAACGCAAATAGGTGCCCTTCTTGCATCAATGTCACCTGAATAATTTTGCCAGAGGCATCACATTCTAGGATGAAAGTCTTAGTGAACTTTGACATTGCTAAGACTAGAGTAGTACACATAGCTTCTTTTAATGCATGACATGCATGCTTTGGTGCATCATTCCATACTAAGGCATTTTTTTGAGCAACGATGTTTATGGGGTTGCAATTCTACCATATTTTTACACAAATTTCTTGTATTAGCTAGTAAGGCCAAGGAAACCACACAATTTTTTGAGTGACTTTGGGCATGGCTTGTATTTCATTGCCTCAATTTTTTTAGGGTCAATTCACACCCCTTCACTACTTAAAATGTGATTCAAATATTCTGCTTCAGAGGCACCAAAAGCGTATTAGTAACATTTGATGAACAAGTGGTTGGTTATTTCAAAGTAGTTTGAAGGCAAATGTTAAGCTTTTGGTGATGCCTTTTAATTAAACATTTGAAGGTAGTCGAGTGATAAATCTTAACTTGTGCTCTTATCTCCTCCTTGAGACCACTAATAAAACAATCTTTGAAAAAAACATCCTCTAAATGTTTTGTTTTGATTGCCAATTACAAAAAAGAAGCAATAAATTCTTCTATTGTGGTAGTTTGCTTCAACTTGGTAAGAATCCCCACAAAATTAGTATGAATTTCAAATCTAATGTAGAGGGCCTTCACAAATTGGTTCCAAGAAATATGTCGTACCCCTAATATACCTTCTTATGCTATTACTGCCATTGTCAATGCTCCCTATCTAGTTACAACACATCCACTTTGAGTTTCAATTGTTCATCAATGCCCTGGAGGGAAAAGTAGTGTTGCATTTGTAATACCCATACGGTTGGATTGGAACCATCAAACTTATTGAGATCTACCTTAGGCAATTTGTGCATTATATTGGGTTGATTGTTATGAACGGGTGTCTAGTTGCATTTATTGTTGCTTGTTGGAGTTTCAACATTTTCCATTTGCGCCAGCGTATCAAATGTTTAATTTATTGTTGATGTTGGTTTGGAATGTGGACATGTTGTTTTGAAGTTGCACATTTGAGTCAAGGATGGACCATACCTTTTGAGATATTGTAGAGATCTTGGCTTCCAGTGGAGTGATCCTTGTATTCATGATCATGATTCTAGTGGCAATCATGGGACACATGGGTCCACCAGAAGGGTTATCGATGAGCTATGCCAACGCGATTAGCTCTGCACGAGGATTCTTTTGAGATAGGTCAAATTTTGGATATTCTAAGTTCTGTAGATTTTTTCTGCTTGTGTTGCATAGGTTCGACAAGGTCCTAAGAGTAAGGGAATGTTCGACGCCATAGCTTTCAAATAAACCTCGAGGTTTCCAACAATAGCACTCAATTGATCTTTCACAACACTAATGAGGATCATTCGTACACTTAGCCATACTTACCCAATTCCCAGGTACGTGAGAGTGATCTTTCTATGTTTGGTGTACTATAGCGACAAACAATCGAAAGGTTTTTGTAGGGATGGTCTTAGATAACCCTAAGGGGATTTTGATATACTAGAGAGTATGTGGAAGATTGTATCCATGAACAGATTTTGTCTAATGTGGTACTACTTTTCAAGTACCAATAAAAGTCTAAAATGCCATCCAAATAGGTGACACCACTTGTATTACTTGTGTGTATGCTTCTTAGCCATAGTTTTACCTGTTGAATGATAGATCTCTATGTTTATAGATGTCAAAACATGTCTCTAGCCTAAAAGACACTTATTTGAAATTTGGGCCCATGTTGGCATAGGAAAGGTGCTTTGGTACCACTTGTAATGTACTTATGTAGCATAAATAGAGAATGAAGAGCTATATCTGAGGAAATTAAACTACAGAAAGTAAATGAAATAGAACAAGGGTATTGAACCTCTAGAATAAGTAACCCTCTATTGATATTTCAAAAGGTGAGCAAGGTTCATGTATCTCTTTGAGGGGTAACTCCAAATGAGCAATGCTCCAATACAATGATAATCCTTAAAAAAACACTACATATCTCTCTACATATATAATATTTTCTATCTGCCCCAAACCCTGACCACTAGTGGCCCCTATGTTAATGACCAGGGCACAATCACTATTTAGTATCAACTACACAATGGGCTTTATTCAATAATGATGGCCATTTACATTAATTAACAACAGGCCAACTACCCAGTGGGATTTATTCAACAAGGATGACCATTTACATTAATTAACAACACGCCAACTACTTAGTGGGTCTTATTCAAAGACGTTGGCCATTGTACATTAATTAACTAACGCATAACAATCCAAGTACACATAACTAAAGGGGTTAGGGTAGGATTCTGACATCCATTTTATATAATGCCTTCCATTCCTATTCAAAAAATGCAATTTGGTGGTATGGATTTTTAGATTTTTAACAACTTAATTGTGTGGGAGCATTGCGATTTGTTTTGCACATGCTTTCATTTCCCTTTATTTAATATTGTTAAGATTACAATAACTTATGGTGTTATATCCTTGTACACTTTTAAAGAGATGGATTGCTCAATAAGGATGGCCATTTACATTTATTAGCAACACACCAACTACCTAGTGGGATTTATTCAAAGACGATGGCCACTGTACATTAATTAACTAGATCATAACAACCCAAGTACCCATAACTAGAAGGGTTAGGGTAGGATTCTAACATCAATTTAATATATAATGTCTTCCATTCCTATTCAAAAATAGCAAGTTGGTGGTATGGATTTTTAGTTTTTAACAACTAAGCTGTGTGGGACAATTGCGATTTGTTTCGCACATGCTTTCATTTCCATTTATTTAATATGATTAAGATTACAATAACTTATGGTGGTATATCCTTCTACACTCTCACTTTGTATCATCACACTTAAGATACTGTTATATACACTTCTTACTTGGTTTTAGCTAGACCTAGGGCTTAGCCTTGTCAGATATTTACTTAGACTGTACTTTCAGTTTTCTTCTTTTCTTATATCTTTCTCTCATTATATGGGAGCTGCTTTTGCACTTCCGCATTGTACACACACTGGATGTATTCTTTAGAGCCGTTGACCTGCTTTTGTGGTCATTTGTTGGACATTAATAAAATTATCTTATCCTATCTTATATATTTTCTATATAATGCCTTCCATTTGTATAAACTCTACAACGACCTTGTGATGATCCAAGAAAACCAAGAAAACATTCAAAAGGAAAGGAGAAGGGCAAACCAAGTGGTCTTGAGCTCAACTAGGTTATGCGAACTAATGACTGATTAGGAAAGTTTTTTATTATATAGGGATGAAGAGAGAAATTGAAACTAACTGGGCTAATTTAAAAACAATTATTCAAAACGAGAGAAGTAAAAAAAAATATTCCCTCTTGTTCTTGGTTTCTAAGGTAGCTTTACTAGACTAGAATGTTGTAAAATGAAAGAGGCAAAGGATTGAAAGTCAAATCTTTATCTTACTCACCCAAAGCAACAAAAGAAGAAATCAACAAACAAGTATGTTCACTAGATTTTCTTTTGAATGAATTAGAGTGAGGGGAAGACAGATCTACTTGATTTGTTAATGATAAATTGATTCTCTTGGGTGGATCGTGAAACTGTTTTTGACTTTCTATACTACAAATGACTACTTGGAACTGAAAGGGGATAGAGCAAAGAGCATGCAACAAAGTAAATAAAACAAAGAGAGGTTGGGTGCGTCCCTGAATATTGCTTTCCCCTTGCCAATTCACTACAAGGGGTTACCTTTTTTCGCAAGATATAGATATAGCAATATAAAAATGAACTATATTATTAGTGAAACCAAAGAGAGTTCGAAACACAAAATTACATGATGAAGAATGTCTTCTTGCCCTCATAGGAAAAATGTGTCTCCTACATTGCAAGTTGTGATTCTCTTCGAGGGAAGATTGAGAAGGGTCCTTGACCAAAGCTTAATGAATGAAATCTGAGAGAGGCCACAAGAGACAAAGATGCAACCAATTATGGAGAAGGATCAAGAACATGCAAAGTAATAATAGGGTTGAAGAGCCTTTGAAGTCTTAATAACAATCAGGAAAGGGCTCCAAATCAGTGGGAGTGGGGGAGAGAGAGAGATCCCTTCTAAAGCACTAAAGAAGGTCACCACTTGTTGAGACTTGGAACCAAATGAGAGAGAATAAACCCAAATCTCTTCAACCTATAACCAGTGTTATCGGGATCGGAAGCCCTGGAACTTGTGGCTGAATCGGATCGGCCCCCAGTTTAGACCAGTTCACCACCAGTTTGGCTGTTTCACAACTAGTACATACTAGTTGGACTAGTGAGAGTTTTTTCTTGGGGGGGGGGGTGAAAAGCTAATGGGAAGAAATAGAGAAATCCTCTCAACCTTCCCTCCGAAACAATAAAACGAGCAAACTCCACATTTTTGGTGTCTAATGATTCATATTTACATTGATCTACATCAACATATATTTGTTTCATTAAATTTGGCATAATTTGTGTATGCTTTTAGTAGATTAGTTCACAAACCAGTTAACATTCAGTTTAGGTTTTGTGTTGATTTGACCCTTGGTTGTTTCCAGTTCTAATAAATTTGCCTATAACATCACCTGCAATAAACAAAAAGATGAACCCTCCACAAGATCTTGAGGAGAGTGGAGGACAAGGAGAGAGAGAGAGAGAGAGAGAAACCCAAGAGCCAAAAGAGAAAACCTAAGAGATCAAGCATTAAGAGATTAGATGTCCAAAATGTGAAGGTAAGATTTCAGATGTTGATTTATACTGAAATATCTGTTAGGAGGTGGACATATTTTGACCCTAAAATTAAGGAAGATTTGGGCCTTTTCTTTCTACCTATCTGTGGTTTATACCTGTTGTGATCCGTAGGGAACATGGGCAAATTGTTGATTTTTAGGGAAAATAGTTTGTTCTATCGTTTCACTGAACTCAAACATGGATAGGGCTGAGCAAGGGGTGGATTTTTGGTAGGATGAAAAATAAAATGTAAACACAAATGGCTAAGTTGACTAGTGAAAATCCAAATATCACAAGCAGAAATCAAACCCAAAAAGGAAACTCTAACAACCAAATGCACAAATTGGGGCTGAGATCAAAGAAGATGAATCCCAAAATGTGACTAGAAATTGGTTAGAACTTAGAAGCATCCAGAAGGGTCAAGTGGTCAACATTGATTAGACATGATTAAAGAAGGGCTTGATTAGGTAAATTGAGGTTTTTCCACCCAATGTTGCAAATATCATTTCGGGGAATATATTGCCAAGGGATCAGAAAGAAACTTATTTGAAATATATTGGGGAAAATAATTGTAGACGTAAAAATACAAATCAACACAATGAGTGGCACAAGGAAAATCCAGAGCAAGGGTGGATACCTCTGCATAGATAAACTGCTAGCAAACACATAATTAGCAATGTTATCCATTATGACTTGGATAAATTGCTGTGGACCTATCTCTTGGATGAACCCATAATAATTCTGCATCCGAATCATGTGCGGATACATCGATGGATTCAATAAACATTGTTCCCCATCATAATTAAGCAAAAAATTAAGAATGGTCTTGCCCCTCTTAACAATCCGACTGTCTGACATTATAGTGCATATTTAGCGGTTTCCCATGATTCCATAAGCTCCAACAATTTGCAAGTGCAATCAGCCCTTTTCTTTTGAAGGATATCCCCTCTCAACGCCTCATAGGTAGGGGCCTTCTACCCTGGGCCAACAGCAACAGAAACAGTAAACTTTGCCTTGTAAACAGGTGTTCTTGGCAATGCTGAGAAGAACGTCACTATATGACATCTCTACTCACAACTCTTTTTTCTTGCTTCTCCTTTTATTTTAACCTCTAAACTTATATAAGGTTGTGCCCCAACAGTAACCTCTAAACTTAATAGGAGTTTGTGCCCCAACAGTGGTTCTCAGAATAAAGAAAGGTGAGGGCTTTGTACAAGGTGAAGTTGAAGAATCCCTCTCATTTCCCCCTCTCCCTGATATGTTTGTGGTTCTTGAGGATCTTGCAACTCCTCCAGCTACAAGTTTAAGACTCAAAGCTGCCCTCTCTTCTTTCTTCCTACCTGTTTCAGTAATTGATTGATGAGCAATATAGATGATATTTGGGGTTGATTTCAAATATGTTGCCACCTCATGCTTTAGAATTCTTGCAATGTGGTATTTCAATCAGTTGGTTCCTCCATTTATATCCTTCCCACACAACTTGCAAGACATCCTTTGCTGATTATGAGTGCCAATAGGCTCACCATAACAGGTCCAAAGCCTTCGATATTTTTGTAGGGAACTGATTAAACGTAGGGCACATAAATAAATGGACATGAAGACAAAAGAAAGCTGCAAATAAGAATTCAGGACATTTCAAACTTTTGCTTCAATCTTGAAAAGCAAATGAAATACTAGTTAAAATTTTAACACTTACTTGGGAATATGAAAACAGTGGATAGGAACCAATTATCACTTCACATCAAATCTGCTAATGGTGATGAAAACATTCTATGCCCCCATAAATTCGATGAAAGAGAGTAATACTTTTCTCTCACAACCCCCTTGCTTCGAGTCTTCAAAATGAGCAAAAAACTGAACATTTTGGACTTTGTAGGCAACTTTACCAGATGATGGACCACAATTGCTTGGTCTGAAACGTCGATTCAAAAATTTATGTGATTACTCCAGAAGAACCCTCATACAATGACATTAATTGCAAAAGCCTTAGACTTGAGATACCTCAAAAAATCGTGATTTGTGTATTGAAAAGGTGAAAAACTTGCAAAATATTGTGAATATCGTGGTATATTTGTGATATTTGCAAAATTGGTTCCACCCATGAATCAAAAAATTAATCAAGAGAGAATGAAGGACTAAAATTGAGAATCTTAAAAACATTTGTTTGGACCACGGCCAGATTGTTAGTTTTTGTAGTTAGCAGGTACTTCTCCATTGGCGGTGCCCAACAAGCAAAAGTGACCAGCATATTTCTCTCTCTAGTGACTTGACTTTATAAAGTTAAGTGGAGTCTTTTATTTAATGGGTAAAAGTGACTTTATAATGTTTGGGTCACTTAAGTGATTTAAGTAACCTCAACGGAAGATTAAGTCACGTTCGTTGATCTTGTGGAAGAAGGTCAAATCTCAGCCCTTGAGATCTAGGGTTTGGACAGTTACACATTAAAGAATGCATAAAAGCAGCACTAGAGGAAAAGGGTGACACACTTTTCAAGGAGAAGTTGAGAGGGAAAGTGAAAAGACACATTATTCCAAGAGAGATTGAGAGCAAGAACTGAAAGGAGGAGGAGCAGCAGCAGAGAGTGGGGCACACTTTCCAAGAGAAAGGAGGGCACACTTCCCAAGAAAAAGTACATCATTTAATCAGAGGTCCATACAACTTTGAAAAGGACAGTACATTACATAATTAGAGGGCTGTACAGCAGGTGTTATCATAGAAATCGAGGCTGGGACTTGGCACAGGTTTCTTGGTGCTGTTTTGATCTTACAGTTTTCGTACTGTTAGTACAGAAAACCAGGCACACATTTCAATGAGGTTTGCATTTGTCAAATAGTATAGCTGTACAATGAAAGTTGGGCACAATTTTTGAGGAAATGTGGTACAGTTTTCAAGGTGGTTTGGCACACATTTCGAGGGTGTGGCTGAGTAGTTTTCAGAGACAAGTACTAGTGCATTTACTGCTGTAATAAACTGTTGTAAACTCAGAAATAATAAACCGTTGTAAACTCAGAAATATTTCTCTGTGCACTCAATAAAGTATCTCTCTTGGACTTGTTTTCCCCTTATGGGTTTTTCTAGGGGCAAAGCCCAGAAAATCCTCGTCAAATGTGTTAATATGCTGTCTACTGTTCATTTTATTTCCGCTGTTGTTTTAGGTCTTAGTCATTTGTATTACTGCTCATAAAAACACAGTTGAATGTTTTAAGTTGACATGCATCACTGTTGAAGTTTTATTGGAGGTTGAAATTAGTGTTTGGCTAAGTGTTTGTCTAGTTTTAGGTGAAAATTTCTACATGGTATCAAAGCTTGGGCTCTGAGGTTCAGCGGACAGATTATTGGCACTTGGATAGCAGTGATTTGCAGGGTTTTTGCTTGGAAGAAGAAGGGGAAGAAAGGTTCTTTGTCAGCTGGACAAAGATGACTTCCAGTCTCAGGTTTGAGGATAGGTTGCAGGGGATCTCCAACTACCTGCAGTGGATGGTGAGGATTGCAGTTGTTCTCAGGGAGAACAAGTTGTGGGCGTTTTTGAGTACAACAGTGACAATGCCTTCGTTAGATCCCAGTGCCCTAGACCTCCATGAGGTGAAGGAAGCAAGGGTGCAGAGGATAAATCTTGGATGGAGTGAGAGACCACCTGATTCCACATTTGGTAGAGAAAAAAACAACCAAGGAGTTGTGGGATGCGCTGACAAACTTGTACGAGAAAAAGAATGAGAACAATATGGCCCTAAGGGACAAGCTCCATAACACTAGGGTGGCCAAGGGAGAGAGTGTGGCCTCCTATCTCACACGACATAGATAGGTGAAGGATGAGTTGGCAGTTGTAGGGGAGATTATTCCAGACTCAGAGTTGGTGCACATAGCCCTCAGGGGCTTCACCAAAGAGTGGGATGTTTTTGTGAAGTGTGTGGTGGGGAGAGAGAAGCTCCTAGTTTGGAGCAGACTATGGAATAACTTTACTCAGGAGGAGATTCGGGAGGGGTCTCAGAGTAGAGATTAGGAGAAGGCAGAGGGTGGTGCGGACGAGCAAAGACAAGAAGAAGGACATGAACAAAGTGAAATGCTTTGCATGTCACAAGACTGGCGACTACGCTAATCAATGTTCGAACAAGAAGAAGAAGAAGCGGGTACTAGAGGTATCAACATCAACCGAGGTTGTTGAGTTCACTGAGGTATCAACATCAATTGAGGTTGTTGAGTTCATTGAGGTATCAACATCATCTGAGATTGCTGAGTTCATTGAGAAATTCGAGAAGGAATTCTCTTTGATGACCTGCCCTTCAAGCAATGGCCATCAACAAAGTGAAATGCTTTGCATGTCACAAGACTGGCCACTACGCTAATCAATGTCCGAACAAGAAGAAGAAGAAGCGGGTACCAGAGGTATCAACATTAGCTGAGGTTGTTGAGTTCACTAAGGTATCAACATCAGCCGAGGTTGCTGAGTTCATTGAGCAATTCGAGAAGGAATTATCTTTGATGACCTGCCCTTCAAGCAATGGTTGTCTAGTGTTCGAGGTTGTTGAGTTCATTGAGAAATTTGAGAAGGAATTCTCTTTGATGACCTGCACTTCAAGCAGTGGTTGTCCAGTGTTCGAGGACATTGAAGCATGGTTTGTGGACAATGGTGTTTCTCGGCATATGACGAGAATGGGGTCAGTGTTCCTTAGTCTTTCAGAGCTAGACTTAGATTGCTATGTGGATAGTGGGGCCGACTCCAGGCTTGCAGTGAAGGGGGTTGGAAGTGTGAGATTCCAACTAGAGTCGAGGTTTTCTGGAGGTGGCCGAGGGATTGTTTATTCCAGAGATTGATGGATTTGGAGTTGCGTTCTTTTGCGGACGAGTGTTTCAATATCCAGAGGGAGCTACTCCGGATGCAACAGTATTGCCTAGTGTTAGGCATGAGAGGTTATATAGGTTGCTAGGACAACCTGTGGTTGGATTCAGTGGATTCTTGGATCCATAGTCAGTGTTCTTGGATTCATAGTCAGTGTCAGTGTCAGAGAGTGAAGAGGTTGCACGGAAGAGTGAGTTGATACCGGGGACTCAGTCTTCTTCTAGTACTCTTAGAGGACTCAACAGGGTTAAGCACTTGTTCGATATATTCGAAATATTCCGAGTTAGACCCCTATCTTGATACATTTTCCAAGATATTCCCATATTTTCCGCTGATGTCACCGATAAGTTACATTCTAGACGCTTTCCGATACTTTCCCCGAGACGAGATACACAACATTGGTTGAGATGACATAGATAGATGCTTAGGAGAGTGAGGAGACTCCTAGGAGCATGTCTTCAGATCAAAAAGATCAGTGGAGGTAGCAGCACTGGCTTCTAGTTCAGAGGGAGCAGAGGCTTCTAGTTTAGAGGGAACAGCTACAACAACAGGTGAAATGATGGAGTTGGAGACAAATTCTGCTGGAGGTACCAGAAGTACCCCCCTCGCTAAAAGGGAGTGTTAGTTTTTGTAGCTCGAAGGTACTTCTGCATTATTTGTGCCCAACATGTAGAAGTGACCAGCATATTTCTCTCACTAGTGACTTGACTTTATAAAGTGATTTTATAAAGTTAAGTGGGGTCTTTTATTTAATGGATAAGAGTGACTTTATAATGTTTGGGTCACTTAAGTGATTTAAGTGACCTCAACGGAAGATTAAGTCACGTTCGTTGCTTCAGCCCTTGAGAGTTAGGGTTTGGGCAGTTACACATTAAAGAATGCATAAAAGCAGCACTAAAGGAGAAGGGGGACACACTTTTCAGGGAGAGCTTGAGAGGGAAAGTGAAGAGACACTTATTCCGAGAGAGATTGAGAGCAAGAGCTGAAAGGAGGAGCAGCAGCAGAGAGTGAGGTGCACTTTCCAAGAGAAATGGGGGCATGCTTTCCTAGAAAACGTTCAACATTCAATTAGAGGTCTGTACAGATTTGAAGAGGACCGTACAGTATGGAATTAGAGGGCTGTACAGCAAGTGTTAGCACAAAAATCGAGGCTGGGATTTGGCACAGATTTCTGGGTGCTGTTTTGCGGTTTTGATCTTACAGTTTCTGTACTGTTAGTACAGAAAACCAGACATGCATTTCAAGGAGGTTTGCTGCTGTCAAATAGGACAGCCGTATAGTGAAAGCTGGGCACAGTTTTTGAGGAAATCTGGTACAGTTTTCAAGGTGCTTTGGCACACATTTCGAGGGTGTGGCTGAGTAGTTTTCAGAGATAAGTACTGGTGTATTTACTGGTGTCATAAACTGCTGTAAACTCAGAAATATTTATCTGTGAGCTCAATAAAGAATCTTTCTTAGACTGGTTTTCCCCTTGTGCGTTTTTCCAGCGGCATTGCCCAGAAAATCCTTGTGTCAAATGTGTTAATATGTTGTCTACTGTTCATTTTATTTCCGCTGCTGTTTCAGATCTTCGTCATTTGTATTTCTGCTCATAAAAACACAGTTGAATGTTTTGGGTTGACATACATCACTGTTGAAGTTTTATTGGAGGTTGAAATTAGTGTTTGGCTAAGTGTTTGCCTAATTTTAGGTGAAAATTTCTACACAGATGATTAGGAGAAATTTCAGTGCTTGCAATC
>ML786176.1:182729-232706 GCA_009831015.1 Picea engelmannii | reverse complement strand
AATTATTCAGTTAATGATGATTACCCAGTTGATGATGTTGCCCAGTTGACGATGTTATCCAGTGGATGCTGCTACCTAGTTGATGTCGACATCCAGTGACCTGTCAAAAGATAAAGAATATCCTTCTTGTTAAGAGGGAGTGTTAAAATATTGTGTAACTGCAAAGAATATTCTTATCCTCTTTTGTGGATAAAGATAAAATATATATTTACTATTGATTAGATCAATCCCCTTTTGTGGATTGATCATGTCGGGTATTGTAAATGACCAAATCCCCTTTTGTGGATTGGTCAAACCCTAATTGTATTAGGCTAAATAAGAAGTCGGCCCTAGAATATATTAAAGAGGCTCCATAATATATTAAAGGTGGTTATAACCACCCAAAAGAAGAAGTTGGCCCTGCCAGTGAAGAGACACCTGTTCAACACCTGTCAAATTGTATAAATAAGAGAGGCCAGCGCATCATTTGGACACACACTCAACTCACTCATATAGTGCGCAAGTATTGAAGGAAGTTGCAGTTACCAGTTGTCGGAAGAAGGAAGAGAGAGAGGTGCATCCTTGGGAGAGGAATTTTTGTGTTGTTTGGTTCATTATATTGGCATTGTTTTGGCTCTCTATATTAAGGAAGTTTTGCTGGGTTTTCTTCCCCTTGAGGGTTTCCTAAGATAAATGCTTGTGTACTCTTGTGATTGTGTTTCTCTCAGTGATCCTATCTATGCTATTGTTATCTAGTAAATTGAAAGTAACCTAATAATAGCAGAAACTTTAACACATACTTGTAAAGTTCGGGTTTGTTGTGCCTTGTGACTTATTTTTTGAAATGTATAGATGGTTGTTTTAACAATAAAAGTGACAAGTACATGTGCCAAAAACAATGTCAAAGGAGAGAGCCGTGGAGCATTTTACATCCCCTCTCTAATGATAAAGAGCACAACACAAAATTGTCCAAAAGGAGAGAGCTGTAGAGCATTTCACATTCCTTTTAATGATAAAGGGCACAATATGGAATTGTCCAAAATGTGGTGGGCCTGTGATAAATGAACAAACATGCCTTAAACTGTGTTGTGTTGTGCGCTCTCTGTAGATATATAACGAAAGCGTTACTTTGTAATCTGCTGTAGAGTTGTCTAAAACTGGACATCTGGCAAAACTTGATCTCTGATCTTAGAGGTGCCCACCAAGGATCTGCCTGGAGTTGTTATCTGAACAGTGTTCAAGAGCTGTCTGACTGTCTCTCAACTTCCAATCTTCTGGGGTTTGCAGTTCCATGCATAACTGTTATGTAACTCTGGATTTTAGCTTCTAGCTACAATAAAGAACCTGGATCAGAGAAAGTTAAGATGGTCATTTCCCAACATGGTTGAGGACACATCTATGCTCCTTGCTCCTCTATACCACTTCACAATTCTCTACCATTGCCTCTTCTTTTATCTCAATATTTTACAAATTGCGTGTCATGGAGGTTTTATTCTCTTCCTCTCTCATAAATTGAACTCCAAGACTCACTGAAGATTCATATATCTCTTGTTTAAGCTGATAAGCTATCATGTAAGCATTTTGTCGATCCCTGAAATGCTTGGAATCCTTCCAACTAGAAGACTCACCTTGCTTAAACCTTTATTGCTTCCCCAACTTGACTATCTCTTCAAACCACCACTGACATTTCTTGGAAATAATGGAAGGTGAACCATTCGCTCCTATGTTCTTCAACTCTTTCAGGGTCAGGTATCCATTGATAATTCGACCATCAACCTTGTCAACAATCTTCCTTTCCCCTTCTCATCTTTACTTTGGTTTACCATGTCATCAAAGTTCAACACTTGATTGAGAAGAATCTCTCTAGTAAGAAAACTCAAATAAATTTATAAGCAAAATGAACAAAATACAAAACATAGACCCTTCATTCTTACAAGGGGTTGTCTGTTGCAACTGTCGACTTGGGGTGGATAACATTTGACAAGATTACTCATTAAATATAACCGCTGCAAACTCCTTGCCTTGAACTCCCACACAACAATTAAGGAAGCAGTCGCATAAATATGAGATCTATTTCTCCAAAAGTATAAGGACCTTATCATATTAATGACGATTATAAAACCTTTCAAATTATGCGTATTCCCTTTGGCCCCTTTTCCTTATTTCTCCCCACTTTGAATCTAAAAAAAGTCTTTGTTTGGATGTCCCATCTTCTTTATCCTTAGTTGATTTCATTAATTGGAAATATTTTTAAGATATTTCTTATAAATTAATATTTTCCAATGTATACTTAATTACTAAATTCTATTCTCCAATCCCCAAAATCAAGACAACAAACTAGAAAGTAAAGGAGAGGGCTATTAGAACTCATCTTCACCTTTAAGCCACTCTCACCAGTATACTTATTACTAAAGTCTATCCTCCAATCCCCAAAATGAAGACAACAAACTAGGAAGTGAAGGAGAGGGTTATTACAACTCCCATTCAGCTTTAAGCGACTCACCAATTCTTTTATTAGTTATCCTAACTACTCATAAAGGAGAATCCCATATAAAACTGCACCAGTCATAATGTTATAAATGAAGACATAAGTTAGATGATTCTTAAAGTAAACACAACACCGTGTTACTGGAATTGCGACTCTCCTTTTATGATCTCGCTTCTAAATTGCATTCCAAATAGATGTACTGTCAAAACAATTTTTAAAATGAAACGCTTTTGGGAGTCTTCTTGAGAGCATGTTCTTGCTGAAAAAATTGATCCCTAGTTTAAATTAGTGCTACCACTCCTTGCTTCAGAAATGAAATGCTTTTGGCAGTGCTCTTGCTGCGAAAAAATAATCCTTAGTTTAAATTAGTGTCCCTGCTCTATCCTTTGCTGCAATGATACTCTGCACGTGCTGCCAAGGCGCTCTTTAGACATTCAAGATAACACTATTTTTGACAAACTGTACAGTTGTCAATTAAAATGATCATCACTCTTCATAAGAATATGTTTCAACGTTTTTATAAATATCTAATTTGTTTGACCTATTATAAATATCTAATTTGTTTTACCTATTATTTTAACAAATACTTCAACACAGCTCAAAATTGACTTTTCTAAAGTTCACATGCTTAAGCAAAGTTTAAAATCCATAATTTTTTGACCTTGGCTATACCAGCAAAGTTGAAATTGAGACCTTGCCTATCAAAATTTACATGGACTCACTAACGATCTTTAAAATTTCACATTGACTAATTGTAACGATTTTATGAATCCTGTATAAATCCAAGATTAATGTTTTTTACATGGACTCGCTAACGATCTTTAAAAATTCACATTGACTAATTGTAACGATTTTATGAATCCTGTATAAATCTAAGATTAATGTTTTTGGCCATAGAAGGCGTATATTTCGTTGATGTTTAAAACGTATTCAAGTGGAGATGGTATATTTTTCGTTGATGTTTAAAATGTATTCAAGTGGAGATGGTAGTGATCAATAAATTCTTCCTATGTAAGTGTAATGATGTATTTTGTCAAAGGTGCATTGTATGATTGTGTAATATTTGGTTGTATTGAATATTAATATTTTAAAGATTATTTAAATTTAATAATTTATTTATTATTTATTTATAAAAGTTAGTTTGATTATTAATAAAATAATATGTAAACTTTTTATATAAAAGAAAATGTAGGTTGTATATATAGTGTTAAAAGAGGGTTTGCGGTTTACAATTTGGAGGTTTCTAGGGGCTCTTGATTGTTGCTTTTTTTTATGTCTCGGCTCATGGAGGATGATCTATTAGATTATACGGATGATCCTATGGGTGATTAGTAGATTTGGGTTGACCCAGAGGACATCTAGCTCACTATGGACCCACTGATACTCACTCTTTTGGTGCTTGAATTGGAAGAACAACTCTCTGTTTGCAAGAGCATTTTGGTAGTGATGTTAGGGTTATGTTATCACCCTAGCTTGACTATTTGTACACCTGAATTGATAGCGATAACCACCTTGATTCCCTTTGGAACTCCATGCTTGCACGAGGAAACTCTATACCAAGATGCAACGAGACACTTGCTAGACAAGGGCAATCAAACTAGTCTCATGGAGCAAGGAAGGATTTTAAATCAAGCTAGTTGCATGAAACAAATAGGGATTTTAATCCCACATCAAAGGAAAGATCTCATCAGATCAACCATTGAAGGTGAAATCCCTCCCAATTTCATGGAAAGAGGGTCTAGTTTGAGGGACTTTGAAGGCAACATTCATGGCTCACAGGGGTATAACTTCAATGGGGGAATTCTTACAGATGAACTAATGAGTGGTTTCTCCTTTCTTTATGCCAAAGCTTCTGCAATTGTTGGTATAAGACCGAAGGACTAGGGAACCCTCGCAAAAGGAAGCACATTAAATGTAAATCCAAGGTTATCAATGTGCTCCTAGGGGATAATGAGAAGTTAAATGGAATAATGGAGTTCGAAAAATCTTTGTTGGTTGGAAGATTTATGAGATGAAGGATGGGAGTGGCTTCTCTCAAAAACCGGATTGAGGAGAATTTTGACTTTGTTTTGGGATACATTTTGAGAAGCATGGTTCTTGTTAAAGGTTGGGTAGCCCAGTCCTTTTGGGCAACTAAAGACAATGACAAAATCTTGCAAAATTGTGGGAGATGGGGTTCTCAGACCCTCTTTCTTAAAAAGTGGCATCTAGGCTTTGACACGTGCTTGACATAGATAGACTTTGACACATGTTGGACATAGATACACTTTGACACACTCTTGACATAGATAGACTTTACCCCTATATGGATTAGAATGCCTAGCCCCGCTTTGATTCTCTGGTCCGAGGACGTTTGAAGGAAATTGGTAATTCCTAGGGCTTGTATTATGAGGCAGACTATTATTTTTGGGACAATGTATATGGGGATGGAGAGAATTCTTGTATCATGTTCTCGACTACGAAGGAGTTCCTTTCAAGTGTGGAAGGTCCCATGAATATGGATATCTGGTTAGAGACTATTCTCTTTGTTTCTCCAGAAAGACATGGGTTTGAAGCCCACTTCTCTTGTCAAAGAGCATGCACCCTCGACACAAGAAAAAGTCCCCACCATCTCTTTGAAAGTCACCAAGACAAAAGATCCTCCAGCTTCGAACCACATAACAAAAAAGCCGGGGATTGATCAATAGGACTCTCCCATGGAATGGTCCCCTCAAATTGCAAAAGAAAGCTCGTCTACCCTTGCTAATAATTCTTCTCCTCCCCATTCTCTTATTGATTCCTCTAGTCATTTACACTTTGCATCCTGGGAAGTAGATTTAGAATAGGGGCCCGTGAATATCCAAGGGGACTTTCTCTCCACTCTCCTAGGTATCTTGAATCCTCAACCTACTTCACTCATCCCCTTGGAAGGGTTAGGAGGATCCTTGTTCGTAAATTTGAAACCTCCTCCCGACCCCGATCCTTCTCTCTTCACTGACCTCTTTGAGAAGGGTATCAAAGAAGGCTCTCCTTCCTTTGAGATCTCCAAGTATAATCTTAGATTTCATAATAAGGGAAATGGGACTTTCAAAGGAAGCTCTAAAGGTGGCCGAAGGCAAGAATATTTAATTGGGGCTCTTAGAGCATTTGTCCCGAAGGTAGTTCCAAAATGATTTTCTTAACCTTGAATTGTAGAGGGTTGGCAAATCCCTCTAAGAAATTGGCCCTCAAGAGGTTAATAGACACCCATAACCCCTATGTCTTTTTTTAGCAACGCTGTCACGTAATCCTTGGGATTGTGTTACTTGTAACATTAATTGTAAATATGAAGAGTTGTAGGTGATAGTAAGAGTCACCCGTTAGAGAATACCAACAAGCACTGTTTATATATTTATTGTGTTTCACGTTAATGCAATCACCCAAGTGTGGAGTTACAAATTCTATCCATACCTGACCTTGTGCTATCAGAGTATAGATCAACTCAATTATTTCTCTAGGTGTTTTCTTTCCCTCAACGTGCAAAAAACATCTTCATGTATGTCCCTTTGCGTTACTTGTAACATTAATTGTAAATATGAAGAGTCACCTGTTAGGGAAGACCAACAATCACTGTTTGTATATTTGTTGAGTTTCACGTTAATGTAATCACCTAAGTGTGGAGTTATGAATTCTTCCCATACCTGGCTTGACAATGGTATCAAAGTACATGTTAACTCCATTATTTCTTTAGGCGTTTTCTTTCCCTTAGCATGTAGAAAAAGTTTTCATGTTTGTCCCTCTACCTTCTAGTTCTTTGGTCGATTCTTTGTCCCTTCGTAGGTGATAGTAAGAGTCACTCATTAGGGAAGTCCAACAATCATTGTTTATATATTTATTGTGTTTAACGTTAATGCAATCACCGAAGTGTGGAGTTAAAAATTCTACCCATACCCGACCTTATAGTGGTATCAGAGTATAGATCAACTCAATTATTTCTCTAGGTGTTTCTTTCCCTCAACGTGTAGAAAACGTCTTCCTATCTGTCCCTTTGCGTTACTTGTAACATTAATTGTAAATATGAAGAGTCACCTGTTAGGGAAGACCAACAATCACTGTTTTTATATTTATTGAGTTTCACGTTAATGCAATCACCTAAGTGTGGAGTTATGAATTCTTCCTATACCTGGCCTGACAGTGGTATAGGAGTACATGTTAACTCCATTATTTCTTTAGGCATTTTCTTTCCCTTCGCATACAGAAAACTTCTTCATGTCTGTCTCTCTCCCTTCTAGTGCTTTGGTCGATTCTCTGTTTCTTTTCCAGCCTGCGTTCCAATCATTCTTGTTACCAGTCTGTGTTTCGGTTTTCAAAACCCTAATTCACGTGACTGTCCACTGTCGGTCTTACACTTTCGTCGCCCCTCATCGACACTCATGAATCTACGTGAAACTCTAGCATCAATTTCACAACATGTGTATACAATCTGCAACCAGGTTGAGAGGTCGTGATTGTCGTGGAAGACCTTGAGAGTGCAGAGGGGTTGGACTCTCCCCCAGTTGTTGAAGCCTAGAAAATCTCAATACAACAACAATTCATGTGTGGTTGTCTCCTTCACGCATAGTCTCCTTGGTGCCCACTACACTTGTCGTTTGTTCATGCTCATGCCCCTTGACACTAGTAGATTTTTTTAATTGCTGGTTGGTATGGCTGGAATCCCCACAAGCTACGTAATCAAGTCTTTGTAAACAAATGGCGAGATTCGCTGGAGTTTCTCTCCTTGTTTACAAAAAAAACGGGGAAGTTGAAGTTTAGTAGATACGTAGAGATTGACCCAAGATAGGGATCACCTTTAATCCTCTCGATCACATTGTTGGTTGGTATTGCTGGAATCCGCACAAGCTACATAATCAAGGATTTGCAAACAAATGGTAGGATTTGCTGGAGTTTCTCCCCTTGTTTACCAAAAAACAATCGGGGAAGTAGAAGTTTAATAGATACGCAACCCCAACTCGCCATCTCATGGAAAGGAATCCTGGACCTATAGCTCGGTGGTATCTGAGGCGTGCCAAGCAATCCAAGGGGTTATGCATCAATGTGAGCTCCTTCCTCATGGTCAAAGTGACCTACCTTTCTTCTAGTGAGAGTGCAACAACTCAAGAGTTGTCAGTGCAACATTGTTTGGTATCGTTGGAATCCCCACAAGCTACATTATCAAGGCTTTGCAAACAACTAGCAAGATTCATTGGAGTTTCTCTTCTTGTTTACAAAAACCAATTGGGGAAGTAGAAGTTTAGTAGATACGCAACCCCAACCCACCATCTTGTGGGAAGGAATCCCAGGCCTATAGCTCAGTGGTATTCGAGGCGCGCCAAGCAATCCATTGGGTTATGCGTCAATGAGACCTCCTTCCTCATGGTCAAAGCGACCTACCTTTCTTCTAGCGAGAGTGCAATAGCTCAAGAGTTGTCAATCCAACATTGTATTCATTCTACCAATGAATGGGCATGCCTTGCCGATATCATTACTAGTAATTTCTTGCTTCCTTTTGTCAAATGAGTGTTTCATCTATATTAAAGACTACATAGTTATCAATGCAGAGTTTGTTGCTGCTACGTGTGCGTGAAGGCAGCATAAGATGCATTCTCTCATTACCATCGTTGACATAGTGTTGTTTGGTAAAGATAATTACGGAGAATGGTATAGAAAGATCAAAACACTTTTTTCTTCAATGACTTGTGGAATGGCATATGTGAAGCTGCCAATGAAGAAGAAGTCGAATCCACTTCTATTGAAGATGAATCAAAAGAAAAACTGAAGAGTAGCAAACTGACCATTCCTAAATCAAACAAAGAACATGCCATATGTAAGGACAAAGACCATAAAGCATATACTGTGATTTCTGTGACAGTGAGCAAATAGGTGTGTCATTATATTGCTTATATTAATGACTTCTATAGTACTTTCAAGAGATTAAATGACTTGTATGACGCACTCAAAACTATAATTTATACCACTTATGGTGAATATCTTCAACCTAGAGTTGAAGAATGATGATCCTACGGCTTTAGCTTATGAAATCAAAGTAATAGTGAATGACATTGATGCCACTGGGGTGAAGATAAACCTCCCTTTCAGAGCCTTCATTAAGGCCCTCTACCCTACATATTCTCACTACCTTGAATTTTTGCAAGCAAGTGGTCAAATGAAATGCATCACATTTGACAAGTTGGTGGAGAAGGTTGCAGAACGTGAGAAAGCCTTTGGAAAGAAGTCAACTCATTCCATCGGAAAGACCATGTGCCTTGTTCAGAAAGGGAAGAGTAAAACACATGATTCTACTAGAGAATGCAACAAAAGAGGACGCGAAAGAAATACTTTCAGAGGTTGGGGGAGGGTAGACACAACCAAGGTGATATATCCAATATTCACTGTACCTGTTGCAAAAAGAATGAGTCACATGAAGTGAATCACTGTAGAGTTCCATGGGAGAAGATCAAAGAAGACATAAAGAATCATAAAGAGGACAAAGGTAAAACTTTAGAATCAACAAAAGATAAACCACATGAAGCTGCTCATTACATTGTTGCCCATTGCAATATAGGAATAACTGAAGATTTGTTTGACACTTCATATACTCCTTGGAGAGATTCATCGCTTCTTGACATGAGTGCAACCTCCCACATGACATTCTGAAGAGACTTCTTTGAAGACTTCAATGTATATGGCGTAGTGTATTTTGCAGATAAATTGAGTCTTACACCTTCGAGAATGGGCACCATTAGGCTTAAGTTGCATGGACTCCCGAATTTTCTTTTATATAATGTGCTCTATCTTCCTTAGTTGCAAAGGAACTTGCTATCCCTTGTGCATATCTGACAACAAGGCCACTTTGTTCACACGTTCGATGGAAAATTTGAAATAAGGAAGGATTCAAAAAACATGGTTGTCATGATCATAATGGAAGATGGTAGACTGTTGAAACCTAAAGGGACATCTGCCTATACACAAAATGCTGCATACCTCTCCCATCATGGTGAAGGTATAATGCCATCTAGTCTTTTGTGGCATGCTATATTTGGACATATTAATTTTGATAGTCTCCATTTGTTGAGAAAGAATGGTATTTTTGGTTTGCCTACTATTTCTAGAAAATTGAACCAATGTGATGCTTGCATCCTTGAAAAGCATAACAAACAACCATTTCATGATTCTATTTCCAGAGCATGTAGAAAACTTGAATTGATTCATTATGATTTATGTGGCTCTATGCCTGTTCCTTTTGCAAATGTAAATAAATATATCATGTCTTTTGTTGATGATTACACCATGATGTGTTCAGTGTACTTGTTGAAATATAAATCACAAGTTTTTGGAGCTTTTAAATTTTTTCATGTATGGATTCAAAATGAAGCCTAGTCTCGTATTGACTCTCTTTGCACTAATAATGGAAAATAATATACATATAATGAATTTGATAGCTACCTTCGCCAACATGGGATTAAGCATCAAACCACAGTTCCATACAATCCTCAACAGAATGGTGTAGCTGAACAAATGAACACGACACTCAATATGGTTTGTTCCATGATGTTTTTCAAGAGTGTAAAGTTGAAGTTTTGGGATGATGTAGTTCTATGTGCATTTTATGTCAAAAATAGGTGTCCATCTCATGCTCTTGAAAACAAGACTCCTTGCGAAATGTGGTATGGCCGCATTCCTTCGGTGATGCATCTCAAGGTCTTTGGTTCCACCTACTATGCCATGATTCCTAAGGAGCAAAGAAGCAAACTTGATGCAAGGAGTCAGACATGCATCTTCTTGGGGTACTCAAATACCACCAAGGGATATCATCTTTACGATGAGACAAACAAGAAATTCATCTTCTCCAGAGATGTAATATTTCTTGAATCCTCCAAGAATGATGAAAATGTTGAGATGCAACTTGATCATTTGGACAGATTCACTCATGTAAAGACATATCATGAATTTGATTATGAGATTCCAAATCTTGAAGGGGGGATCCCTATCTTGGGTCAATATCTAGAATCGCTTTTTGTAGCACCATCTCCCCCAAATGAAAAAGTTCCAGCCACTTCATTAGAACCTGAAGTTCATTTGGATGATGTGATCAAGAGTATTGAAAAGTTGATTCTTGATTAGAATTCAACACCATCTCAATCAGTTGAGCAATCTGGACCATCTCAGAAAGGTCCAACAAAATGGATTACAAAATCACTTGAAAGAGTTCATCTTGATGAGGTTGGAAATATAGAAACTAGAATTTCCTCAAGACAATATGGATGTAATGTAGATAATTCAAACTCAGGTGATGTAGATGACATGGATGTTTCATATGATTGTGAGTTGAATTTATCTACTAACCTTGAACTTGATTCCTTTGAAGAAACCACTTCTCATGATGAATTGAAAGAACCCATGCAGAAGGAATATGATGCTTTATTCAAGAATGGGACATGGAAGTTGGTGGACCCTCCATTTGAAACCAAACCAATCGGCTACAAGTGGGTATTCAAGAACAAGTACAAATCAGATGGTTCACTTGAAAAACACAAAGCAAGGCTCATGGAAAAAGGATTTGCACATAAATGTGTTGATTATGAGGAGACTCCCCCCCCCACAACAAAATGGGCTAACATCCATTCTCTATTTTCCATGGTAGCACAAAATAGGTGGAAAATTCAGCAAATGGATGTGAAGAATGATTTATTGAATAGAGACTTGAAAGAGAATGTTTTCATGTCTCAACTAGAAGGCTTTGTAGTGAAGGGAAAATAATATAAGGTATGCAATCTCATCATATCCTTATATGGCCTGAAACAAGCATCACAATCATGGTATGAACTGAGCAGCCTCTGAAATTGAATTTCAATCATTTCAATCATGACGATGCAACTTTGTTTGTCAAGAAAGTGGGAAAAATTGTTGTATATCTTGTAGTATATGTAAATGATCTGTTGATAAGAGGGAATAATGAAAGCTACATGGTATCCATAAAGAAAGAGTTGAAGAAAGGTTTTGAGATGATAGATTTGGGACATTTTCACTACTATTTGGGCATTGAAGTGATTCAAAATCTAAAGTACATATTCATATCCTAGAAGTATATTGGAGAACAATTGAACAAGTTTGACATGGTTGAGTGTAATCTTGTTTCTACTCCATTGGAATAGAATTTGAATCTCACATCAAAAAAAGGGATTGAATTTGAGTATGCAACCAAGTACATACAACTTGTGGGAAGTCTTATCTATCTTACTACCACTAGACCAACCATTTCATTTGTTGTTGGGATTCTTTCCAGGTTCATGCAAAAATCTTGTGAAGGACATTGGTTTGCTGCATTAAGAGTTCTAAAATACTTGAAGGGAACTCAAGATTTTGGACTCAGGTACTCTAAGGTGGATGACTTCAACTTGATCGGATATTCTGATTCATAATTTCTCAGGGATAAGGAAAATAGTGTCAACTTCAGGCTATCTCATCAGTCTTAGATCAACAATTGTCTCCTGAAGATCACACAAACAATCAGTTCCAACAGATTCCACAACAAAGGAAAAATATGTGGAAGCTATAGAAGCAATGAAGGAGATTGTGTGGATCAGGAAAATACTTGAACATTTGTAGAAGAAACAAGTGAATTCTACTCCTCTTCTAGTTGACAATACTTCTACAATTAAGTTTGCCAAGAATCCCATATTTCATGATTGAATTAAGCATATCAACACAAAAGATCACCCGATTTGATATCATGTAGAGGCCAACACTATTCACTTGAGAGATTGTTCCACAAGAGCAAATTGCAAACATCTTCACTAAAGCTTTGGAAGAGAAAAATATGAAAAGTTCGGAATGATGCTTGGACTCCTAAATACCCCTTTGGATTAAGGGGGGGAATGTTGACACATAATCCTTGGGATTGCATTACTTGTAACATAATTGTAAATATGAAGAGTCGTAGGTGATAGGAAGAGTCACCCGTTAGGGAAGACCAACAATAACTGTTTTTATATTTATTGAGTTTCATGTTAATGCAATCACACAAGTGTGGAGTTACGAATTCTTCCCACACTTGGTATTACAAACAAGATATCATGACATAAGGGGCCACAATTGTACAAGACCTCTCAGAGCTTCTAAAAGGTCGGTACTTCAGTTTTGTGGATGCCTTAGGTCGTTCAGGAGGGCTAGTTGCACATTGAAAGAACAACGATTTTATCCTCTCTAATTCATGGGGTTTTGATTTGGGGCAAGGGGTCTCCCTTCAATCATTTTAATTTGAAAAATAACTTAATTGTTTGAACATATATGGGCCTTACTTGGATTGTTTGGAATTTTGGGACTGTCTCTTCTCTAGGTCATGGATAAGGCAGGGGCAAGGAATTCTAGGTGGTGATTTAAATCTCTGTCAGTGCCTCTAAGGTTTTGGGGCTAGTGGTCTAAGTGAATTCTCTATCTGATTTTCTTATTAGAATCCTAGAGCAAGTTGACCTCTTGGACAAAGAGCCAACCAAGCTCACCCACACTTGGAAAAACAAAAGAACTGGAAGAGATGAATTGCAAAATGTCTCGATTGATTCCTGGCCTCAGAAGAATTCTTGGAAGAAATCCTTATATTTTGGCAATGGGTTGTTTTGTTCTCAAAATCCTATTCATGTTGATTGAAGCAACGTACCAAAAGTGAAGTGTATACTCCTACTACTATATGGAATCCGCATTCGCTAGGAGCGAGTATGGTTCACCTGCTACCTCAGCGTAAGCCACTCGACGAAGGGCCTTTGCTGCTATCAATATGACTGTTTTTCACTCTATATAAAGATTGGTAGGACGGGTGGAGACAATTTTGTTCCCCAGTCCTTCGAACATTAGAGTAGTTTTATATTATTTAACATAACGCACCGAACCTTTAGTTGTATATGTCAAGGGAATAAGATTCATAACGCTTATTGCTCATAATCTTTAGAAACCATCCCACAAGCCAGGTACCACTAGACCGACACAAACCCAGTCATAGTTACACACAACCCTACTCCCACCAGACAGACACAAACCAAGTGGTAGTGAAACCCACACCTTCTTACATGAGACATACACACAACATGCAACAATTACACCCATACCTCCTTCTGCCACGATACAAAACCACACCTTGATTCACACTACAAATATATACCTTCTTGTGCTGGGCGAAGTAATACTCATCAGGATTGATTGGGAAGCGAATTGATAAGATCGCCAAACAAACACGTATATCGATGATTCTTCCGACGGAATGCACACCAATTCATCAAACCACACAAATCATGCATCACACTCATAAGATATAGCTTCTTGTGTGCCGTGGGGATACGAAGGATAGATTGGAAGCTCATGGGTTGGATTGACAAAGAAAGACAAACTATATCGATTATTCTTCCGGCTAGAAAGTTGGAGGGGACTTGGATCACAATCCAATTATGTTGGAAGTGGCCCCTGCATAGTGAAAGCCTCCCAACCCTTTTAAACTAAACCTAGAATGACTCAAATATGAAGATTTCATTCAAATGTTGAAAAATGCCAGGGTTCCCTTCAATAATTCTTTGAGCTAATCTACAACCATTCAATTTCACTTGAATTTGAAAAGTTCTAACTCCATGGCGATCCAATGGTCAAAGGAAAAAATTAAAAGGGATGATACACTCCTACGGGAAGTAGAATAATCCTTAAACAACAAACTCTCTTTGGAGGGATTTGGATACTTAATGAATGCACAAAAGGATGAGCTCTATTAATTTTAAATCAAAAGAAGGAAACTATTTTTGGACAAAGAAAATGAATTGTGCTTGAAATGCAAGGTGATATGGCTTGAGGCAGGGGATGACAATACAAATTTTTTCCACCGGTTTGCAAATTTCTGGAAAAATATCAACTCTGTCTGGAAAATTGATAGAGGGATGGCTGTTGGGACAAAACTTTCATTGACATTGCTTTTGAAGGGGTCACCCATTTTCACATCCTCTTTAAATAGAATAGTTGAGCCACTATAGATTCCATCCTTAAGCTCTACCAGTCTCTTCCCTAGATTTGTAGACCCAGAAGACAATAACTGCCTTATGGCATAGGTGGGAAAAGAAGAATTAATCATAACTTTGCATGGTTTTCAGAAAGACAAGAGCCCTGGGCAAGATGGGCTACCCATAGAATTATTCCTCAGGTACTACGACTTCATAGAGGAGGACCTATGTAGGGTTGTAGAATCCTCTCTAATCTCCAACAAGGTCTTGGATGCTTTCAACACTACTTTCATTGCACTTGTATCGAAGACAAAAAAATAATTTTTTTTTGAGAGAGTTCACCTAATATCTCTTTGCGATAGTATTTTCAAGACCATATCTAAAATCATCTCTCACAAATTGAAAGAAACTCTCTCAAAGCAAGGATCTCTGGAGAAGTTTGGGTTTGTTGAAGGACGCAAAATTCACGAGGTGGTTGGTGGTTCTCAAGAAGATCTACATTCTGTAAAAAAGGAAAACTTGAAGGCTATGATTGCCAAAGTTGACCTCTCCAAGTATTTCGATCGAGTTAGTTGGCTCTTCCTACATATCATCCTCAATCGTTGGGGCTTTAGTTTACACTTTATGGCTTAGGTTATGGTTTGCACCAGTTCAATGACATTTTTATTTTAAATGAATGGTTCAACTTCTGCCTTCTTTAAATATTAAAGAGGCATTTGGATGGGATGCCCACTTTCTCCCTTGATTTTCTCCTAGTAGCAAAAGGGATAAGCAAGGGTATGAGAGCTACATCAACAAACAACTCTTTCAAAGGTATCTTAATTGGCAATGTGTGCTTTATTTCACATTTACTTTTGGTAGATGGTATCCTTATTTTCTATGATGCCCAAACCACATGGTGGAAAAACTGAGGGAAATCCTAGATCTTTTTTGTACAACCACATGTATGATAATCAATTATGCCAAAGTCTCTAGTAATTTGTTGGGGTATCTCAGAGCTCAAGAAACTATATATCAATCATATTTCCCCTACGTTTCCTCCACCTTCGAGGCTATTTTTAAGTACTTAGGGTTCCACCTTAAGGAAAACTTATATCTCAAAGAGGAATGGCAATGGCTCTTGTCTAAGATCGAAAAATAAACTGAACACATGGTGCAATAGATGGATCTCAAGCGATGGTCGATTAGTTCTTTTCAAATCAATCCTGGAGGTCATCCCAATATAATGGATGTCTCTTTAAAGGATTTCAAAAAGGATCCTTGACCTAATTTGATATCTTTGTTACTATTTTATTTGGTTAGGAGACTAGGAGAAGAAGGGAATGACTCTAGTCTCCTAGAGGAAAGTAGCTATCCCAAAAATCCAAGGGGGACGGGGACTAAAAAAATTGTTTCATTTCGCCAAAGCCCTAGCGCCCAAGAATGTTTGGAGGCTCATCCAGGGACAAGGTATTTGGGAAAAAACTATAAATGATAAATATCCCATCCCATCTCCATTGAAGCCTGGATCCAGTCCCCAAATAAAAAATTTCAGAACTCTTCCATCATTTGGAAAGCCAAAACCAAAGCTTTCCCAATCATTGGGAAGGGGTTAGTATGGAAGGTCAGAAAGGGGGACAAGGTCCTGGTCAACCTTTATCCTTGGGTTGGAAGTGAAAACAATGACAAACTTCCTATACCTCTCATTGACGATCATAGATCATAAGTTTTCTACACCCTTCGACATATTGTAAAAGGCCAAGCAATAAACTCCAAACACCAACAATGGTTGTCTTGGAGAGATATGGAATTCAACGAGGATTATGTTGTGACCTAGAACTCCTATGTATATAGTCTAAGGAAGTGAATTTTTTTTATCAATGACGGGGAGGATGAACTCCCCTGGTTTGTGAATCCCTTAGGGGGCTACAAGACCAAAATTGGATATTAGACTTTAGCCATGGAAGGATTTGACCAACCATTGATATGGTGGTGGAAATCACTTTGGAAATACAAATGCCCTACCAAAGACAAAATATTTATGTGACTCCTCCTAAATAATAGAGCTTTAACTTCAGATCTGCTACAAAAATGAAGCTACCAGGTCCCTGGCAGATGCAACTTATGTGAAGAAAATTTGGAAACAAATGCTCATCTCATCCTATCCTGTCCATTCACAAAGCAGGTGTGGAATGAAATTGAAGGTCTTATATCCCTGAAATACAAATGGCAAGGGGACACAATTGAAGCAACTTCAAAAATATGGCACAAAGACAAGGATAAAAAAACATGTAAGGCTCTTCCCATAACCTTGGCTTTGGGAGTATGGTTTGCAAGAAACACAAAACTATTTGAGAATAAAGATACCTTGCCTTTCAAATGTTCTTTCCAAAACCTCAATATACTAACCCCTCCCCTAATTTTTCCTCCTCCCCTCATTGTGCTCGAAGCTTTGACTTAAATATTAGCTCTCAAATCCATTGATATTTCTTCGATGGAGCCTCTCAAGGAGACCCATTGAAGTGAGGAGCGGGGGGTATTCTATACTACTGTCATAACCATTTCCTCAACTTCAAAGTTGGTACTAGTTGGTCCACAAATAATCACAGTGAACTCACTGCTCTCAAGTTGGTTTTAATCCTATCCATTTAAAAAGGAATCACTCAAATCCAAGTTTTTGGGGACTCGCTTATGGTGATCAAATGGATAAAAAGGAAAATCTATGCTAAGGAATTTCATGCTCCAACCACAATTTCATGATATAAAAAATCTATAATCCTCATTTTCTCACATTACTATTTCTCATGTTTACAGGGAAAAAAACATGAAACTTGATAAACCCTCCAAAGACAGCTTGGAGCTACAAGAAGGCACTTGGGAAATCAAAGAGTCCCTCTAGGAACAACTTACCTCTTATCTTCATGAGTCCTCATTTTAATATTTTCTCTGTGGCAATGATGAGTTAATGAAATATTTTGTTACAAAGAAGATTCTAGATTTTTTTTGAATGCTACATGATTATAATTCTAAGTTTCTACATGAAGCTTAGAGATAGAAATGTTTTCTGCTTTTTTTTGACAAATATGTAAAAATATACATGTGAGACTTGGTGGCCCCCAATTCTGCAATATTTTTTTTGTAATACTTGGTTCTTGTTCCCTTACTAATTCTCACGATCAACCAACTATCTTATAAGAACAAACCTCTGGGTCTGTTTAGTTTTTAACCAAACAGAGTTGCCTGAAATACCATCTCATGGTATTTAGCTCATGTAATTTTGTTACCTCTAATAAAATTACTCAATTTTTTCCTTGGAGAATATATATATATATAGCCTAGCCATACGCGTGCTCCCCCACCTCTCACGAACCCATCCCATGTCTCTATGGCACATCCTATTACCACTATGGTGAGAGTGTGTCAATTGGGCATGTCAGGGTCTAGGTGGTTCCCTATTCATATTTCATTTATTACACTTAAGTAAAGCACTTCAATCCAAACAAACATCAAAGTAGAGTGAAACTCTATAGCCCAGGAAAGAAGGTCCCCTGACAATGCTTCCTTCCATGTAATGGAGGCTGAGAGGTATTGAGGAAAAAGACTCTACCCAAGCCCATGCAAACTTAGCTAAGGGGAACAAATAGAACACAGATTTTATGGTTTCAACTTTCCCACAGTGGAGGTGTCATAGGTTTTAAATCTCCCTCATATTAATCTTTTATCTAAAAACATAACCACCATAACTAGTGCCCATGCAAAAAAATCTCTCTTTAGCTCCAATGTGGACTTTTAGAGGCTTCAGATATGAAATAACCTAGCTTTTGCTTGGACTTGACTTGCCTAAGATTATTCAAACTAACCTCAAGAAAAGGCTTAAGATAGAGCCACTTTTGGCTAAAAGACAAATTATATTTCATGAATGTTGTAGATCAAACCCATTTCTAGTATCATTACTAGGTGTAAGAGTGATTGTAGGACTAACTTGAGGAAGCGAGCATCAAAAATTGGTTTTTGAACTCATTTAAAGATAATATTATCAGGGTTGGCCATCTTGAACTACAACTTCATCTACATCCATGGATTCCAATCCCTCTGTCGGTTTTCAAACTACCGTTAGCCATTTGAATGGCCCTCCTATAGAACCGTAAGGCTGAAAACTAGAGAATTTCAATGAATAGTTTCCTATTATTTTGAGCCAAGGAGGACCATCAAATACAATGATCATTCAAAGATAATGCAATACAAAAGGAGATACGTCTCTCAGTCAGAATAGGCTTAATGAACTTCCATGATTTCACTACTACATTCGACCATGAATCTTTGGTTCTCCAATTTATGTGCACAAGATGGATACTTGCATTGAGATCTTGCTAGAAGTGGTGAAGTTTTGTCCAACCAACTTTAGAGAAGTCATAGTTCAAAATTTGATAGCATGGTCCTCTAATAAGGGGGCCATCTATCATCAAGAGTCTTCCTAGAAGTTTTTCTATCTTTTATCTTCCAGAAGCTATTATGATGGATCCGATCTGAGTGAGCTTTGGTGTGGTTCCAAATAAAGGATCCATATGGTAGGTTATTCTTACATAAAATTTCCTACTCATTGATTCCTTGAGCATATTTGGCTTGTTAAATTTTTCCACATAGGGATTTTGGGGAAAGTATCCATCTTCGAAGAATTTTTCCTCTTAAAGAAACATTGTGGCTTATTAGGTTTTTGAGTCCTAGCCCTCATTAGGTTTGTTGGGTTCATCTATTATCATAAAAACCGTCATGCACAACCTCTTTTTACCATTCATTTCCTCCATTTTTGGCATTTTTGTACCTATTTTCACTAAACCCAGGATCAATAAAGGATGAAAAAGGTAATTGTTAGTTTGCTTCTATTTTTTATTTAATAAGCAAAAATGTATTTTTTTTGGGTTTTTATCAACGTTATTACGGGAAATGATTTTTTTCCAGTAATTGCTCTGAAATGAGCATATTTGTAGGTCGAATTAGAGAAAAAGGGCATATGGGTTTTGTTCCTAGCGTTCACATCTTGGATCATGACCCCTTGAAGCATGGGAAAAAAACTCATAAAGTCTTTAGTCAACACTTGGTCAACGCAAACCCTCCATAATGAATAAATAACAAGAACAAGATTTGATTTTCTTCATGAATTTTTGGAGCAAATCACTCATCTGAAACTTGATCCAACATCAACATGAGGTTGTGGTGATCTATTATTACTTCAGAGAGATATTTTAGGTTCAACAATTATGTTTATCATGTATAAATATGCCAAAACTTCAAGGCATTTGGACAATCGAATTTGGAAACTTATGAACCCATTGTAGCTTAATTTTATTAATACAAAAACTTTGGTTTTCTCCATTTGATTTGATGATTCTATGCATGAGCCAAAGCTTGGAAGGCTGCCCTTGCAATGGTCTGTGTCACAATTGTACATTGTTGTACATAGTTTTTTTTTTGTTACTTCTTCATTTGCTGATTGTTGGTAAATATTTCATTGTCTCTATTTCTCTTTAACAATTTTTCCATTTTCAGTTTTAACTGCAAAGGTTTCTCTTTTGAAAATAACATTTGAATGAATCTTAAAAATTTCTCTTGGATCCACTTTTCATGATTCAATAAGAGTGTTGCTATAAAATTCATGGCTATCATGACAACTTTCTTTTTATAGCCCATTTCACCACCATTGGAGACCATGACAAATTTGGATTAAAGAGATTATAATTATGTTTGCATTTTTTCCTTCACAATTTATGAAATTCACAGATAAAACATAGTATTATTGTAGGGGCTATCTCTTGTTGAGTTAAAGTTATTTCACAGTTACTATAGTATCATTGTAAGGGACATTTTCACTATTGAAATGTGATAGATGAAACTTGTCACTAAAGAAAGCTAAATTCACCCTACAATCTGATTTTCAACCAAGAAAAACTGTGATAACTAAATTGAAGGGATATAGCATTTATGGAATCTTTTTCTTTCTTAGATGCATGCAAATTATTTTAAGTTTATTCTCAAGTTGAGTCTCGTCACAGAGTTGTTTTCATTCCTTTGAAACAAATCTCATTTGTGACCTAATTGTCTACCATTGAGGCTGTGAGCATTTAAAGAATTAGATTTTGTTTCTCTTTGAAAAATTAATTTACAAAAGTATTTTGTAGTATTCTTTTTAGAATTAAGATTGATTTTAAAACTAGTATATTCACATATAATGATGTGCCTCTAAGATTACAAGCCCTTGATTGATACTTTAATGTCCTAGTTTATGCAAGAGAATTAGTGAGTTGACATTTTTGGCGCTGTTGCCGGGGACACACAAAAGGAATTAGTTTTGAAATATTTTAGTGATTTGCGTGAATATATTTAGTCATGTGTGATTTGCATGAATAGACCTAGGGATAGTAAGGGTAGCTTTGTTAAGACATAAAAATAAGTTGTTTTAGAAAAATAAAAAAAAACCAACCCCCCCCACAAAACCACTTACTAAGTCATCACAACCACCTACTAAGCCATCCACTTCATCTTCACAACCACCTACTAAGCTATATACTAGACCACCTAGCTCATTATATTCATTCACTAAGTCATCCATCAAAACATTTACAAAACATCCACATAACCCCCCATTACTAACTTGCTTGTAGGTACCAATAAATATATAGGGAAGATGATTGTTGCAAAAATATCCAAGAATACACAAACTAAGGAGACCGTTGAACAACTTGAAGATCCAAAAGAAACACCAGTTGGAGTAAACAATTTTGTATCTTTTGGGAAAACAAGATGGATGATGCTGAATCTGATGCAAAAGGATGTGGTCAAAGAAGAGCACTAGATGGTAGAATATCAGGAGGTGGAGATGAAAATATACCAAAAACCTTGGAACAAAGAAGAGAAAGGGAAGAAAGAGAACGACATAGAAGAGAAAATAAAGAAGAGAGACAAATAATTCCAAGAAGACAAGGAGGATGAGAAAGAGGTCCAAATGATGCAGGATACGAAGAAGAAGAGGTTACTTTTGGTTTTCCTATCTTAGATGTACCTGTCGAATTTGGTAATGAGTTAAAGATGAAAAATATTCCTCATGTTCTTCCTAAATTCCATGGTATGGCTTTTGAGGATCCTGATGAATTTTTATTTTTATTTGATATATTATGCTGTACTTATGGATATACAAATGATACTCAAAAATTTCATTTGTTCCCTGCCACCTTGAAGAACACTTCTTCAAAATGGTTTATGGGGCTAGGAGAAAACACTATTGGACATTGGGATATTATGAGGAATATTTTTCTTAAAAAGTATCAAGCATACTGCAGACCAAGAGATTCCAATGAAGATATTTTCAAGATGGCTAAACAGGAAGGTGAGAACTTAGAAGACTATTTGGAAATATTTTTGTATAATTTACATAAATCAAAACATAATTCTTTAAGTTCTGATGTTATTTGTACTATATTTCTAAAAGGAATTCATGATGAATACATTGATATCCTTAATATCATGGATCCAGGTGACATTTCATCCTTACCATTGGCACAAATTGTTGAATTATGAAGGAAGTACTCTAGGGGCAAGGCCAAGGTTAGAAAAGGACAAAGGGATGCTCTCTCTAGAGTCACCAAATCCGCCACAGGGAGTATTACTAAGGCAGAACTAGGAAATTTGTTGGAGAATTTTAAAGCTGATTTTTTGAGTACATTAGGATCTCAAATTGATACATTAAAGGTTAAGAAGAAACATGAGGAATAGAGTGAAGCTTTAACAATATTTTTTCATAGATGTAATAAAAATCATCCACCTAGAGAATGCCTACTAGATAGTATTCAAGTTTGTGGTATTTGTGTAGATAACCCTTCAATGAAGGATTGCCCATTATTTCCAGGAATCAAATCAATTTGAAAGTGTGAAAGCAGAGTAACTGAATGATCCGAATTTTATGAGAAGAACAAAATGAATACATATTATTAACAGATTCTTAGCACAAAATAACAGAGATACAATAAAACTGGTTTTCTATTCAATAATGAAATAAGCTGAAACTGTAAAATGTAGCAGAAACAAGCTTGCTGGAATGGTGGTGGCTTATCTCTGAGAAGAGATGTGACGGCTACGCTCATTCGCAAGAAGAACATTACAATGAGGTTCTAAAGGCCTTTTTACAATAAACAAGAATGTCAAAAACCCTAGACATTCAAAAACCTAACCCTAGGAGATGAAGCACCAAAAGTCATGTGGGCCCCGTTTGGGTAAGTTAGTACATCAACTTCTTGGGGTCGTAACTTTTGCATACAATATCTGTTTTAGGCGTGTGATAGCCCATTGGAAAGATATCGTCGAGGGGATTCATTTTGGGGGATCAATCATGCCTTTGGTTATCATTGAGGATATCGATCCTGAAAAACCTTCATTTAGGCCCTCAAAATGGCCCCGAAAGTTAAAACTGCTAAAAATAGTAAATTACCAAAATTGTCAGAAAACTGTCTTGAGCCAGTTGGAAAGGGTGGGTGGCCACCGATATCCATTTGGATCAATCCTCCCTCCTTCATAATAAATGGTATCCATTGCGTTGAGGTCCCTCATTAGATGAGGACATTTCTGCTGAATTTGGCCCCGGGTGAGCAACTTGCCTTGGTGCATGAGCTGCCCTGCTTTGACGACTCGATAAAGTTGAATCCTTTGTTGTCAAGTGAACTTGATTTGTGTGTCCAAAATATGATCATTGGATGCTTTTTGTATGAATTCGGGGTTGAGCTCTGTTGGTGTCAGCTATTCTGCTACTCCGGAGGTGTCCAATAATGGTGGGAAATAAGGGCGAAGAAGATCCACGTTGAACACTCGGTGCAGGCCAAGGAAAGGAGGAATGTTGAGCTCAAAAGAATTATCCCCCACGACCTTGGTGATAGTGTATGGCCCATAACAGAGTGGGTGAAGCTTCCAATGGGGTCCTGTAAGGCATTCTTTCTGCAAGTGCAACCAAACTTTGTCGCCCACCTGGAACTTATGTGGCACCCGATGTTGATCATGGCGCTGTTTGTACTTGTCATTGGACTTATGTAGGATATCTTGAACTTGTTGGTGGATGTGCTGGATCCTCTCAATGAACTGGGTGGCTTTGTTAGCTTCAGTTGGAGCAGGAGATGAGTCGATCGAGGTGACTGCAAGGGGAAGTGCAACATCTATGGGACCCAATGGTTGGAATCCCAACCCCACCTGAAAGGGGATGTGGCAGGTTGAGCTATGCAGGGATCGATTGTAGCTATGTTGGAAATAGGGAAGGCTCTCATCCCATGTGTGAGGGTGATTTGAATTATACATGTGAAGGATATGCACAATCATTCGATTTACAACCTCGGTTTGACCATTTGTCTGGGGGTGGAAGGCCGTGGATTTGGTGAGCTTGGTGTCCAGCAATGACCAGAGGCTTGACCAAAATGTGCTGAGAAATATACTATCTCGATCTGAGACAATGGTTTGTGGGATTCCAAAATGTACCCAGACTCGTTCAAAGAAGAGCTTGGCAGTGGCCTCTGCTGTGATCCTCTTCTTGCAGGCAACCAGAATCACCATCTTAGAAAAGCGATCAACAACCACAAAAACATAGTCATTTCCCTGCTTGGTGGATGGGAGGCCCGACATGTAATCCATTGAGATGGATTCCCATGGCCTGTCAGGAGTAGGAAGAGGGTTGTACATGCCCTGTTTCTTAGTGGTCGGTTTGGTAATATTGCAGACAGTGCAGGACTTGATATACTTGCTGACCTCCTGTCGAAGTTTCGGCCAGTAGAAATGTTTCTATAGTATCGCCACTGTCTTTTCGACACCAAAGTGTCCTGCCACCCGACTATAGTGGGCTTCCCATATCAGCTTCACTCTCTCACTTGATGGAACATAGATATGGCCCAGACGACACAACAACCCATCCTGAAGATGGAAATTATCCACAACTGCGTTCGCACCTAGAATTTGGTAGGTGGTGGGGAATTCAAGGTCTGTCTCATAGAGTTGGGGCCATCCAAATGTCTCATGGCCGCAAGAGTCTAGCACCATGGTGACACGATTGGTGCTTCCTGTTTTATACTTGATGTTGAGGTGGAATTGCTGCAAGTATGTGGACCACTTTTGATGGCGGTCATTCTGCAATTTTCCTTGTGTTTACATGAACTGCAGTGGCTTATGATCAATGTGGATGACTGTCTCCTTCCCAAGAATGTAACGTCTCCACTGGCGGAAGGATTTCACAATGGAGTACATTTCTTTGTCGTAAGTAAGGTACTTACAAACAGTATCTGACAGTGTCTCACTATGATAGGCCACAGGGTGGCTGTGATGAGTGAGAATGGCGCCCACAACATAGTCTGAAGCATCTGTCTCAATTTCAAAGGGATGTTGCAGGTTTGGTAGTGAAAGTATTGGGGCTGAGCACAAGCGTTGCTTCAGATCATCGAGCACTTGTTGTTGGGACCGGCCCCACGCAAATTTTTCCTTACCACCACCCCTATTTATTTGGCTGAGGGTCCATACAATATGGGAGAATCCCAACACGAACCTGCGATAGAAATTGGCAAGGCCCAAGAAGCTTCAGAGCTCAGTGAGTGTTGTTGGGGCTGGCCAGTCACGGATGACTTGGATCTTGGCTGGATTCACATGTACGCAATGCTGATCAATGATGTAGCCCAGGTAATGGACCTTGTCCATGCCGAAGGAGCATTTTTCCAAGTTGGCGTATAGCTTGTGTTGTCGCAGGGTGTGCAGAACCTGCTGAATATGCTGCAAGTGTTTGGCCCAAGTCTTGCTGTAAATTAGAATGTCATCCAGATAAACCACTACAAAAGTATTGGTTAATGGTCGTAGGATATCGTCCATCATCCTCATGAAAGTGGCTGGAGCATTTGTCAAACCAAAGGGCATGACCAACCATTCAAAAANGCCTTCCTTTGACTTGAAGGCGGTCTTCCATACATCTGTCTGTTCTATCGGGACCTGGTGGTAGCCAGACTTCAGATCAATCTTACTGAAGTATTTGTCCCCCGTGAGTTGATCAAGGAGGTCGTTGATTCGGTGAATCAGGTACCGGTTTCTGACTGTGATTTTATTCAAAGCTCGATAATCAATACAGAGTCACCAGGTTCCATCTTTCTTCTGTACCAGCATGATTGGGCTCCTGCAAGGTGATGAGATGGGGCGAATGTGCCCCTTGTGGAGCAGTTCTTGGATCTGTCGCTTGATCTCCTCATTCTCTAATAAAGAGCGACGATAGACTGACCCATTGGGAAGCAGTGCGTCCGGGGTTAGATCGATGGGGTGCTTGACCTGGCAGTGTAGAGGTACCCCTGTAGGTGAGGAGAAGATATCCGAGTATTCTTCCACGAACTTATCTACTTGCTTCTGCTATGTGGAGCGGTTGGCCGCAGAGACCCTGGATGTGGCTGTGATCTTTCTCTTATTCTGAGAGCGAATCACGAAGAAGACAAACTTCCCTGTCTGAGAGATGACCTTTTTGCATTGCTTAGCAGAGATCAAGGAAATAACATTAGGTGGGACTGCCTCGGGTATCCTGTACAATTTCTTGTTCAAAGTAATAATAACACTACGAGGCCTAGACTCATGTTCAACATGACGTTTCCATAAATAAGGTTGGCCCAAAAGAAAATCACAAACTTCAAGAGGAGAAACATCACACAATACCTCGTCTTTGAACGACTTGATGCCGTACGACAATCGACACTATTGGCTGACGCAGAGGTCGCTTCCTTGGGAGAGCCATCCAATGGTGTAGGGTCGTGGGTGCGGCGTTGTTGGCAAGGCCAACTGCTTGATGACCTCTACTAAGATGAGGTTCTTCTGGCTACTTCTATCAACAATGACGTGCAGTGGGGTGCCTTTTACCCACATCTGTGAATGGAAGAGGTGCTCCCCTTCTTCTGGCTCATTTGGTTCACTAGGATGGAGCTTGGTGGTAGCAACGGTGGCACTAGGTTCCACGTCAATGATCCGTCTTCCCCTTTCTGGTTCTGGTTCGGAGTCAGAATTCGCATTTGATTAAGAGGCTTTCACTTCGGCCACCAACGATTGTTTCGAGCGACAGTCAGCAGTGTTATGCCAAGGGCTCTTATGGAAGTCACACCACTTCCTGGTATCTTTCTTTGTCTTTCCGATGTCCTTCTTTGCTTGCGGATTGGACTGGTAGTCCTGATACTGTCCATCTTTTCTATGTCCTTTGTTCTGTGGGTTGGGGCTGCCCTTTCCTGGATTTTTTTGTGAGGGTTTCCTAGGCCCAAATTGTTGCGTCTTTTGTTTGAGCTTCTGCTCAATTTTGACGGCATATCGGTAGGCCGCGCCCAAGGATGAGATGCACAACAATTCCATTTCGGTTTGGATGTATCTATGTAGAGCACTGCGATACTTGAGCACCAGATGTCGCTCCGAATATTTGATACCCAGCTTGGTGCGCAAGGTATGGAAAATATTTGTGAAATCTGGCACTGCTTGTTCTCTTTCTTGCCGCAGTGTGGTCCATTTGGTATACAGGTCGTCATAATTTCCGACAGGGTAGTATTGTTCCCTAATAGAATCCCTGAAGGATTCCCAGGTGGCCGTGACTGAATAATGAGGTTTCCTCTATTTCCTGTTGCTCACAGAAGGTTTCCCACCAATCTTTCACATGGGGGACGACTTTTAGGAGCGCAAAAGTAATCTTTTCTTTATTCGCGAAGTTATGGACAGAAAAATACCCTTCTAGCAGATTCAACCACTTATTTACAACATCTGCGTCTATATGACCTTCAAATATAGGAATATTGAAGTTTATTTGTACCTTGAAGGGGGTGGCGCCTCTGTTCGAAGAAGATGTGTCGCCTATTGGTAGCTGTCGAAGGATTTGCGCGAAACTATCCATCATCTCGTTCCTCTGTTGCGTGAGGGCTTCCTCAATCAACAGTTTGAAAGGATCTCTTGTCCCGCCATCTTTCTTTTCTCTTACCATGAGAGGTCACTTGGGCGTGCGAGAGATTTTGTCCTCAAGAGAAACAAGCTCAAGACCCAACTCTTTGTACTCTGACCTCGTTGGGGACATGCATTAAGACGACAAGGAGCAGACCGCTTTGATACCACTGATCCGAATTTTATGAGAAGAAAAAAATGAATACAGATTATTAACAGATTCTTAGCACAAAATAACAGAGATACAGTAAAATTGGTTTTCTATTCAATAATGAAATAAGATGAAACTGTAAAATGCAGCGGAAACAAGCTTGCTGGAATGGTGGCGGCTTATCTCTGAGAAGAGATGTGACGGCTGCGCTCATTCACAAGAAGAACATTAAAATGAGGCTCTAAAGTCCTTTTTACAATAAAAAAGAATGCAAAAAACCCTAGACATCCAAAAACCTAACCCTAGGAGATGAAGCGCCAAAAGTCATGTGGGTCCCGTTTGGGTAAGTTAGTACATCAACTTCCCGGGGTCGTAACTTTTGCATACGATCTCCGTTTTAGGCGTGTGATATCCTGTTGGAAAGTTATCATCGAGGGGATTCATTTTTGGGGCTCAATCATGCCTTCATCTATAATTGAGGAGCTCAATCCCAAAAAACCTTCATTTAGGCCCTCAAAATGGCCCCGAAAGTTAAAACTGCTAAAAATAGTAAATTGCCAAAATTGTCAGAAAACTGTCTTGAGCCAGTTGGAAAAGGTGGGTGGCCACCAATATCCATCTGGATCACTAAATATATTTATTATGTTTCACCAAGGAAACCATGGAAACCACGTATACCAGGTATGCCTCAAGACCTTACTCAATAATTTCCTTCATATTCTAATCCGAATTCTTTACAAAACACTTGGAATACCCCTTTACCTTGGCAGACATGGAATCCTTAGAAGGATCAAAACCAACCTTTTCAAAAAGGTTGGCAAGGACCCACTAACGTAAACCATCCTTCTTTCAATCCCCAAACAACATATCAGCCATATCAAGAAACTTGTTTTCAACAACAATCATATCCTTTCTAACAACAACCATACCCACAACAATAAATTCCACCTACTCAATATCCACAACTAACTCAAAAACCATATTCCATACCTCCTCCACCACAAATCACCCAACCACAACAAATACAACTACCTTCTAACCAACCACCACCCAAACCAACTCAATTGCCATCACAACTAGTAGCTATTCCTAATAATAGAGTGGAAAGACATGCTTATAATGTTGAAGAAGGAACATTACCTACTTATGGAATTGTTTCTGTTCATGATATCCACTTAAGGTCTGGTAAAAAAATCCATAAAAAAACCCTTGTAGTCATAGAAAAAAATGAAAAAGAAACTCCTAATAAACCTGACACTATTTCACACAAGTCAGTTGAAATTTAGAAGGAACAATTACAATTCACCAAAACACCTCCTTTTCTAGAAAGGTTAAATTTGGAAAAATCTATAATCCCTTTTGATCATGATTTATTAAATGAACTAAAGAACATATATGTAAATATTCCCTTATTAGAGGCTATCAAGAACATTCCCATCTATACAAAAACAATTAGAGAACTATGCCTTAAGAAATAAAGGAGAAAGAAGAAAGAAGAAAGACCCAACAACAGTGCAAGTTGTTGGAAAACTGGCTAGCCTAATGTCGACAAATGTTACAACATAAAAATATGTTGATCCAGGGGTACCAATTTTTACCATATTAATCAACAATGTTTCTATACCAAATGCCTTAATTGACTTAGGTGCAACCATTAATGTGATGGCCATGGAAACAATACAAAAACTAAATATTTGTAATCTTCGACCTACACTGACAATATTGGGAATGGAAGATAGATCTCGGGTAAAACCATAAGGTGTAGTATATGATGTCATTGTATCCTTGGATTCCCGGGAGCATCCTGTGGATTTTTTAGTTCTTCAACCAAAAACTAACTTATGTGGACACCCTCTTATTCTTGGAAGGCCCTGGCTAGCAACATATTATGCCCTTATTAGTTGTATATTAAGAAATATGATTATTTCATGAGGGAGTGAAAGCAAGCAAGTGACACTTTATCCACTTGCTAGATATATCACTCAATTAGATCAAATGTCATGGCTTGAAGGAACATATTCTTAGGAAGAGACTATTCATTCTTTTTGCAGTATTAATCAAGCTATAAATTTCAGACAAGAAAATGATGAGAATGTACATAATCATCTTATTTCCAATCCAGATATTGAAGATCAACTTGAATATTTACAAAACAATCCACTAATAATATTTTGGAACAAGGTTTTCAGGAAAATTGTACAATAGAATCTTTACAATCTTCATTTGAAACTATATTTCTTGTAAACACAATATCAAATTCACATAGCAAAGTTGTTGAAATATTTTACTGGAAAATGTTTGAACATCAATGATAATTTGGAAAAATATTAGGAAGAAAGGATAATTCAATTACTGCAGAAATGTTCTAAGGCATTCGCCTGGGATTACACATATATGCAAGGAATCCACCTGGATACTTACACACATCACATCTACATAGAAGGGAATGTCAAATATGTCAGAAAACCACAAAGAAGAATGAATCTTATGTTAAAAGAGATAGTGAAAGAAGAACTTCAAAAACTGTTGAAAGTATATTTTATCTATCCTATCTTTGATAGCCAATGGGTTTCTCCCTTGGTTGTAGTGATGAAAAAGTGTGGAAAATGGTGAATCTGTGTGTATTATCGAGAACTGAACAAAGCAACTCTGAAATATTACTTTCCTCTACCATTCATTGACCAAGTCCTACACACATTGGCCATAAAGAAATACTTTTCTTTCCTTGATGGGTTTAGTGTCTACAGTTAGATTAGAATATCCTTGGAGTACCAAGATAAGACAAAATTCACTTGTCCCTGAGGGACATATACATACAAATTCCTACCCTTTGGGTTATGTAATGCACCAACTACCTTTCAAAGGGAAGTCTTGGCCATTTTTTCTGATTTAATACATGAATGTGTAGAAGTCTACATGGATGACTTTTCAGTGTATAGAGATGATTTTGAATATGCTTTAAATAATATAGAAAAAGTTCTAATAATATGTCTGGAAACAAATCTTGCACTTAGTAATGAAAAATGTTTTATGATGCAAACTGAAGGAATTGTGCTTGGACATCATGTATCTCCTACATGACTTAAGGTGGATCCAACCAAGATAGAGATCATTCTTAATTTTCCAACTCCTTCAAATCAAAGAGATGTTAGAAGTTTTCTAGGCTATGCAGGCTATTATCGTAGATTCATAGAAAATTTTAGTAAAATATCCTTGCCTTTGTTTAATTTTTTTGTGAAAGATGCAAAATTTTGCTGGGACACTAACTACTAATCTACTTTCCAAACTTTGAAAGATAAAATTTTGTCAGCACCAATATTGAAGGGTCCAGGTTGGAGCTTACCATTTAACATTTGCATAAATGTATCTGATACAACACTGGGAGAAGTACTAGGTCAAAAGGGAGACTTTATAACCTATGTTATCCACTTTATCAACAAAAACTTAACTCCATTTGAGCTCAATTATACTGTGACTGAAAAGGAAATGTTGGTAGTTGTCCATGCTGTGAATAAATTCTTAAATTATATAACTGGATACAAAGTCTTCGTCCATACATACCATTCTATCATTAAATACTTAATGAATAAACCTATTACAAATGGTATAATAACAAGATGGTTGTTATTGTTGCAGGAATTCAATATTATTGTCATAGACCAACCTGGAAAGGACAATCCAGTGGCAGACTTTCTTTCAAGACTTAATAGTCACAATGAGAGTGTTCCAGTAGCACATTCTTTACGAGATGAAAATTTATTTGCTATATCTAGTAAATCCCCATGGATTTCGTATTTATCTAATTATCTAACCACAGGGAAATTACCAAAGCACTTTCACCACGAGAGAAGAAGAAGGTTATCAAACAAAGTGATAGATATTATTTGATAAAGGGAGATATTTTCTATACTGGAGCTGATTTGATAATACATATATGTGTTAGGGAAGATGAGTTCTTTGATATTTTAAAATCTTGTCATGATGAACCATGTGGTGGGCATTTTGCAGATAAACAAATAGCTTATAAATTCCTTAGTCTTATATATTATTGGCCAAATGTATTTAGAGATGCAAAAAAGTATGTGAGAAGTTGTGATAGATGCCAACGAATGTGGCGAACAACAATAGCTGATGAGATGCACCTCCAACCATAAGTTCTCATTGAACATTTCAAAAAGTGGGATCTGAAATTTGTAGGACCTATTGATCCTATGTCACATGGAAAGAGGTACATCCTGGTATGTACTGATTATGTTACCAAGTGGGTCAACGCAAAAGATTTTACAAGAGAAACTGAGCAAGCTGTGGCCAATTTACTGTTTGAATACATCTTTGTCAGATTTGGAGTACCAAGAGAAATAGTTATAGACCAAGGAACAAATTTCACTTCAATACTTGTAAGGGGAATCATTCAGAAATACAAAATCAAGCATCGAAAATCCTCCCCTTACCACCCATAGGCTAATGGACAAGTGGAGTAAACAAATAAAGTTTTAGAAGCAATCATTACCAAGATAGTTTGACTCCATTGGAAGGATTAGGCAGAGAAGCTTCATGAATCTTTATGGGCCTACAAGACACATTGGAAGAACACCACTGGCTTCACTCCCTATGAACTAGTGCATGGTAAACAAGTCCTCCTTCCCATTGAATTTCAAGTTCAAACTTTTAGAATGACATCATAACTAGGAATGGATTTGACCAAGGCTAAAAAGAAAAGGGTTGATAAATTGAATGAGTTAGATGATATCATACAATATGTCTTACAACAAACTATCTTAATTCAACAAGCAAGGACAAGGTGGCATGATAATTTCATAAAGAAAAAGCAATTTATAGTTGGTGACTTGGCCTTTCTCTTTGATTCTAAGTTTAAGGATTTCAAGGGAAAGTTTAGTACTCATTGGATAGGTCCTTATGAGATCCATGAAGTCTTTGATAATGGTTATGTAAAGATAAAGACAATTGATGAAGATGGAGTTTCATTTTTGTTCAATGACCACAGGTTGAAAATCTACAACAAACCAGTCAGTCAGAATGCATTTGTTTATGTTTGATGCAAGATCATTTTCCCTCCAAAATAAATCTTGTTGATTAGACCTTAGGGGTCTTTGAATTTTCTAAGAGAGTGGGTTCCCTAACTTGAAATTATTGTAAATTCTGTGTTTCTAGTTGAGTTCTAGAAGTCTTTCATAAGACAGGGTTTGTTGAATTGAGATTTATTTGAATATAATCGAATATGCCTTTGTTAAGAAGATCTCGAGAGTTTGTAATATTTAGAGAGATATTAAGGTGAGATGTAGATCTCTTGAGGATTTTGTGGATTTGAGGAACCCTAGAAATTAGTGAGTGGAGAGATTTTAGGAGTTGAACCAATTCTGGTGTCGGAATCCTTTAGTTTAAGTATTTTAAGACTAAGGGCATGGAGTGGGGCTAATATGATAGAGAAAGGATAGATGATTGTGAGTGGAAGGAGGCCAGGTGTGTCTAAAGGTAAAAACAAAGGCCAATTAAATGTAAAATCAGGCTTTAATATCTAGAAGGGTTTGTGTGAAACCTGTGTATAATATAAATGATTAATATAAATAGCATGGTGTTATGTGCTGGTGTGTTATCCTCTTGTCGTTGCTTGAATTTTATACATCTTTGTGTGTTGTGTTGAGATTGAGTGTGTAGGGACGAAAATGTTATATACATTCTCTGATAATTGAAGAGGCGAGGCTGATTCAAACGAGCTCGCAGAGTGAGGCCGAGGAACGGATTTCCTAGGAACTTTGTGAATGCGAAAGGAGCAAGGGAAAGGTGCACCTTCGAACTAAATTGAAGTCTACAAGTTTCAAGAACAAGAAGTGAATTTGTTCTGTACAGATAACTATAACTGATGCCATAGAGATAAATTAATGGTGAGGATTCAATCCATATCTTCAGTTTAAGAGATCGACGGTTTTCAATAATCGGAGAAGGAGAAAAGTCATGGAACGAAGACCCGATTCAGAATTGTTGAATTATCCCAAAAAACAAAACCCTGAACATCAATTATATCAGCCCAAATCAAGAAATTATGTCTTGTTGAAATTGTTGGGGAAGCGATATCCCAACAACCCGGTGATGGGAGCAAGATTTGATCGTCAAATCCAGATCTAGATCGACGGAAAAAAGCTGTATTGAGAGTTAGAAAATGTGAGGAAGTTAAGGGAGAGGTGATCAATCCATGTCTAGAAGAGGTCAACGATGGAAATTAGATCCATGTCAAATTCGCCAGATCAACGACTCTTGTTAGTATCGACATATCGCCCATCGACGATTCCATTGTGTTGAACACTGGTTAAGACCGATACCAATATCCCCAACATTTCGAAGTACTGGCCCTTGGCACATTTGAAAAAATGATTATGAAGTGATAAGCTACCAAAATACTGAAACTCCGACATCGAGGTTCCAACATTCAAGGTTACGCCCTATCGACATATCAACCCAGGTATATCATCAAACCAAGTGTAAAGTGCAAAGTGACATCCTGATCTCTCGCTCCTTGGGATATCGGCTCCACTGGTTGTGAATCTATATCGGGTCCCCCACCATATCGGTATATTCCCCCCTTGGGTCATCGACAAATTTGAGAGTTGCAACAAGTTGAGCACTGAGTATACCCGTTACCTGGTACTCTAGAATTGAGGTTCCGTGAGTCAAGGTTCCATCATATTGGATCAAAACATTGGTGAATATTGTATGTTTTGATCGCTGATAAAGAATCACCGATATGGTAAGCTCATGGTCATTGGCCATGGTTGCATGGAGAATTAGTTCCAAAGCATAAGTGCTCAAGTGAATAAGGACTTGGTCATAACACTTAGTCTCACAGAGGAAAAGGAGCTTAGCACAAACAACAAGTGTTTGGGTTTTGAATTGAGCATATACAACATGATACAAAACTCCGTGTTCTTAGATATTTTGTACCATCAAAAGGAGATGAATAGCCTAGGGTTACAATGGAGTTGATGAAATACATAAATACTTTGTAAATTGAATTTATGACCATTCTGGATTAGATAATGAGATCAAGATGCCGAAGATATGAAGTTCCTATGAACTTCATAAGCACCAAAACATAAATCATTGGTTGATCCGAGGACTTAGAACCATTTTAAAGATTTGGAATAACCAGGAAGGGTTGAGGAGCTAGCAGAGTTATTCAGAACTCTACACCTGTGGGTATTACGACCTAGTGGGTCATCATTTTTAGTATCAGAGCGCAACTATGCTCTGAAAATGGAAAGAAAAGTTTGCAAATTTGCAATTGCAAAAGGAATCTGATGAAGATAAATAACAATGAATAGAATATGTAGGTCAAGTGGGATCTGGAAGTAAGGTATGTGTTTTACCTTTTGATTTTGAAGAGTCATGCATTGAATATTTCTATGTAGAGGGATAAGGATATAGGAGAAAGAGACAAAGTTCAACTGAGTAAGTTTGAGGTTACATAAATTGGAGAAGCAGATTTTGTAGAAAAAGGAATTGGATATAGATTATCTTAAGGGAAGCCTAGAGATGATAAGGATATAGGGTAAAAAAAAAAGTTCAACAGAGGAACTTTGAGAATGCAAAGTTGAGGCCATTTTAACTGAGGAGCAGAAGAAATGTTTGGAGGACAAGATATTGGAGTTGATCTTGCAGGTATAGTCTAATATTTGTATATTTAACTCTGGTGAAAACAAATTTATGTTTGCAGGTAGTAGCAGGAGGAGAAAGGAATTTGCAGCAACATTACATCCAGAGAAGCTGTGACAGGGGAAGAAGAGAAAGTGAGGCTCTGAAAGAAGAGAAGCTTGTGGAAAAAGGACCCTCACAACAAGGAGAAGTTGTGATAATTGCTTGAAGAGAAGAGGAACAATGCAGTTCTCAGGAGAAAGTGAGTGGAGTGCAGAAGGATACAACTTTTGAAGATGAGGAGTAGAGGATGCTCATAAGGTTCTTGAGGAGAGAACCATAAGGATACCAAGAGGTAAAGCTCATGATGAAAGATTTATGAGGTATTGAGTGGAAAGGTGAGGATACTTTCTATAGAGTAAGGGATATATGCAACTCATTGTGGGTAAGAAGAATCTCACAAAGGGAAGTGTAACATCCCACTCTTGCGCACACTGAGCAAACTTATTCTTTGAGGACACTTGCTTACAAGTGATCCAAATTATTATACTATTGGCCATTTGATTACGATTATGAGGCATTATGGATATGTTATTTTGTGTGTTTACATAGACAAGTTCTATTGACTGGGTTCTCCTGAGTGTGCAGGACTTTGGATCTCGAGGATGCAGAGGCATCAATGAAACCCCTTGGACTCCGGATCGAGTCAGGGAGTGGACTATTGGGTTTTAATTGTTATTGATATGACATATGTACATCTGATTAAATTTTATGATGATTGATTATTATTGCTGACATTATCCATTGCAGCTGACGATTGCTTTCCTACCAGACTCACATGTGGAGTAGAGGGGTCATGCATGACAACTAGAGACTTTGAGGGAGAGGTGTGGACAACAACCCTGCCACAACCTACTAGCACTCTCTCCGTGGCTTGAACTGTAGGTTAACGATTACCTAGTTTGAGAAGATCCACAATGTCGTGAGGCCAGACTGCGACAATCGCTCACGATGATTCTAAGGGGTGCACAATAAGGCAGGGGCCTTATTCCTTAAAGGACCTTAGTCTCCCACAAGATCACTTGGCAGAGTATTGACTCCAGGTTTTTTTTTATGTCTACCAAGTCAGTCAAGAGGTGAGTGGCACCCTTGGATCACGTAGTGCGTCCTGAAGGGCACGTCGTGCAAGGAAAACAGAAAGAGGCGAGTGGCACCCTTGGAGCACGTAGTGCGTCCTGAAGGGCACGTCATGCAATGAAAACAGAAGGAGGCAAGTTGCACCCTTGGAGAACCTGATGCATCCTGAAGGGAACATCGTGTTTTTAACTGGTAAGTGAATAAACCTAGACACCTTAGAACGAATGATATTAAATAATTAATAATTAAATAATTAATAATTAAATAATTAATAATTAAATAATTAATGAAATTAATTTCTGGTGAAACTAGGGGGATGGGTGACATGTGTACGAGGGAGGTTTTTTCTGATTAAATTAATGAAAAATAAATTAAATGAGAATTTGGGAAAAAAATCACTTAAAATCTCTATAAAAAGGATGCAGGAGGAGGAGTATGGATCTGATTTTTATGCGTAACGTTACGCAACATAATTTTTGTCTTGACTGGCTTATCTTGTGGGAGTTGGGATACCCAGCTCGGGTAATGAGTGGTAGCTCGACCTTGCGAGGTGACTTGGATGCTAGCTGTTCTCTGGTATAGTGTGCCTGGCCCCTTTGCGACTCGGGGGGCTATGGGGAAGATGAGTACCCATAGTGTTCGCTGTGAGGTACCGGTGAGGTCACATTGGTCGACAAGTGGAAGCTGGATGGAGCACGCGCATTAAAAAAATTACTGAGCAATCACGTTTGGCTAAGGTACGCCAGTTAATTGTTACTTGCAATGAATTTAAATTTACTCATGTTAGTTCTCTATGTTCGTTTAAGATTTCATTTCCATGCGTTGTCTTGCTCCTGCCTTCCTTCGGTATTGTATTTCCCTTACTCGATGTTTTATGATGGATTTCCTTTGGCAAACCCAACTTCTAATTTCATTGGCTTATCTATGTGGGTTTTAATGATTATTGTGAAGAGAGTGTGCTTTATCTTCCGCCCTTATACCTAGGTCATCAGTCCATTCCTGAGCATTCGACCAGGAGCCGAATCAATGGTCATCACTTCGGTGTTTAAAGACCTATAGATTCTAATGCCCTTCTTTTTTGTGCAAGGATGATGAGCGAAGGATACATTTTTTCCTAGCCATCTACCCTTATCTCAACGTTGATTGATTCATGTCTGAATGATTGGTCTTGCGCTTTCTTGTGATTGATTTCTTCTGCGTTTTGGATTGTAAAACTCTGCGTTTTGATTGATGAATCCCAACACCTTGATCGATAAATCTCAATGATTTAATATGTTAATGTCTGTGCTTATTTATGTTGTGTTTGCGAATTTGCTGTGTCTGCGATTGAATATTTGTTGACAACGTTTAATTTATATATTTATTGCGATTATACATGCTGTTTGGACTACAATTTTGTGGTTGTTTTTACTGCCTTAGATGCCCCTTTGTGCTGCGTTTTGATGGAATTTTCTCCACCATTTCGTGCTTCCTTGCACAACCATTTCGTGCTTCCTTGCACAACGATTTCATGCTTCTATTGTACAATGTTTTCGTCCTTCTATTGCACAACTATTTCATCCTTCCATTGCAAAACTATTTCGCCCTTCTTGCACAAATTATGCTCCATGATTTTATTGACACATTGCACTGTTTCTTCTCCACGATTTATTGGCATAATGCATAGTTTTTACACTGCGATTATCACCGCGAAGATCTCTGCAATTATCATTGTGAATAACTGCGTTTTATATCACTACGAATTTGTATATCCGCGTTTTATGTCACTGTGAAAATTGACTTTATATCTGCGTTTTATATCAGTACGAATTGTATATCTGCGTTTTTTTATCACTGCGAATATTGACTTTATATCTGCGTTTTATATCACTACGAATTGTATATCTGCGTTTTATATCACTATGAATTTTGACAACATGAGTGTATATAGATGATAGCGACTTCATATTTAATAGAAAACAAAGTTTATATATAAAAGACATCAGTTATATGTTTAAGCAATGATTTTATTGGACATAGACTTCTTTAGATAGCGTTTTGACAACCACCTAATGTATTCAATAGGCAACAAAATTATTGGTTAGATAACGATGCCCTTAAATTTCAATTATGAAAGACAACGATGCATGTGAATGCCAATGTTTTGTAGGTGAATGGAAATAGGTATTATGGGATCGCCAATGTGGTGATTACTGCTGTAGTGACTGCGTTCTCATCCAATATATTTTTAGACAACTAATTGTTTATTTTACAGACATAAATTTTTATTTGACAACAATATCCTTGTTAGCTTTCATCTGATAGACAACAAACCTTTAAGGGATAACAATATATTTTAGATAGAAAAATCATTGATATATATCATTAGTATTAGACATCGATACTACTAATGGATATCCATATAACTTTCACATAGAGAACATTGTTTACAATTTAGATAGCGAATTCAGTTAGCGAATTTCTTTACCATATTGTTTTATGATTTCTTTACTAGATAGCGAATTCCGTTTTAAAAGACATGTTTTACATTGTTTAAAAGACTTGTTCCATATTTGGTTATGTTTAAAGGATAACACACTCATCCTTAGGAAAATACTTATATTTGTCTCAGTTTTACATTTAAAAGACAACAAATTTGTATTAAAGGCAACAAGTATATTCACATAAGATTGCGATATAGTTTTAGTTTGAAATAGTGATTTAAGGCAACAGATTCTTAAAGTTCAGGTTCAATGGCGATACAGATGGTTTTTTCCTTACATCAATCTTAATGGTTTGATTTTAAGTACATGAATCATTGCCTTATATCAGGCTTAATTTTTCTCCCAATAAGGAACTAGATAAGGACCTATTGAATTATTGAGTGTTTTTTTGTAAGGTTGTTGCATTGCTGGATTTTATGTTGGGACGAAGGGTTGGAATTAGTCTGGGTGGGCATGGGTCTCTAGTGTGCCCATCTCCCTATGGAAACATGATTTATTGAGTTGAATCGTTGCGCACGTGGATCAAGAAGCGCACACAATAACCTGGCTTAGGATAGTGCGCCACCCGATGTGGTTGAGACTGTTGTTTTTATGGTGGTACTTTTTTTTTTTAACTGTTGTGTTGTCTCTCACTCGCCGAGAAGGTTCTAGTTACTGGTCATCGAAGCCTGTGTGTCGGGTTGTTGATGTTCTCTCTTAGCTTGTAGGCGTTGTATCACATGCGTCGGGCGGGTAGCCAATTTTATATGCCTTTTGATTATCTCATGTTTCGTCGAGTTGCATGATGTGCTAGTATGTTGAGTCTTTGTGTCTGTTGCTTGAATGCATAAGTTGTGTTCGTCGTCAAGTGGTGTTGTCTAACTATTGTCGTTGTTTCCATCTTGCAAAAAGAAAGAAAAAATTTCTTTTGCGTCGTGTCACTTGTAGTCGTAATGATGGGGTCATTACAGGAAGAGATGAAGATGAATACTGATAGTCATGACAAAGGTTCAAAAAGAAACCACAATACAAGGAAATATAATTCCATATAAATTGGTAGAAACTAGATGAGTCAAGAGAATTTTGACAGGAAATTTGACAAGTTGAAGGAAAGACTTAGTATAATTATGGATCTGCTACAAGGATGCAATGAAGACTAGAGAAGAGGTTGGAATGTGAATTTGTTTTCAAGTGACCTATTGAGAATTTATATGTAAGGAACCCGAGATAGATTTTGAAGGACATATTGGATACTTGGATCAGAGAAGAAGAACTTAGAGAAGCCGAGTACATAAATTCCTTGGGATTAGGACTAACAATTCACTTTTGTGAACTAGAGAAGGGAGTAATGCTTGGAGAGGAAGATGAGCTTCAGAGTGCAGACCTCATGGAGAGCTTGGAAAGTTAATTCCAGCATAAGGAAAGGATTCTAGAAGCATCTAAAGAGATTCAAGAGTCTCATGTTTTTAAAACTAATAAATTGTGTGTGATTGTAGTTTGTACCAATTTTTCAAGCCATGAAGATAGGCCTCCACTTGAAGTTGTCATAAGAGAAGAATTGCCTCCTGAAAACATAGAGGAAGGACAGATCCATAAATAACTCATATCAGAATAAGAGATAACATTGTCTCATAAAAGCAGTAAAAAGGGAGATTATGCATGTTCAAAGAATGCAAGTTTTGAAGATAACAAGGATGATGAATATGTGAAGAGAAAAATGAGTTGGCCTAGAGATACTTCAGTTGATAATGAAGTACATTGAATCTTGGAATGGGTTATGAAAGAATATAGTGATGCAAGTATGGAAATTTTTAAAGAAGAAATGATAGTGAAGGATGATGATGGTGCTGAAGATCATTGGTGCATGATCATGGAGAAATCCTTACAAATAGGTATAAAGTGTTTATTGCAAATATGTCATTTTAATAAAGTCTAAGAACAAAGTTTGTTTAAGCAATTATATAGACTGAGCATGCATCTTAGAGATATGCAATATTGGTTGCATAACTTTTTATTTAGTGAGTAGTGTTTTAAGAAAGTTGAGGACATACATAGGTGTGCAAACAAAGAGATGGAAGTAGACACACAATTTTTTTGTGGAAATTTGTAGCAGACAACTTACAACAATGATGTGTCCAACAAAAGGATAAATTGGACCTTGAATTGGATGAGTTCTGGAAGCATTTGATGAATATTTCCAAGTGGAAATACCAGAAGAAGAAGAAGAAGAAGAAGAAGAGAAACATGCAAGTGCAACTTACTAAAGGAAGCAAGAAGTTTGCATAACAACAAAGTAAAGTTTGGGATCCTGGAATGTTGCAGACAACAACAATACAAAAACATGATAGCAAAGGAGGTGGACAACAACATAAGATTTGGGATCCAAGAGGAATTCAACAAATTAAGACTCACGATCAAAATATCATGAATTTTTTTAACCTTGGGAGTCTGATGCAGGATAATTTTTCCTCCAAAATCAATCTTGTTGATTATACCTTAGGGGTCTTTGAATTTTCTAAGAGAGTGGGTTCCCTAACTTGAAATTATTGTAAATTCTATGTTTCTAGTTGAGTTCTAGAAGTCTTTCATAAGATAAGGTTTGTTGAATTGAGATTGATTTGAATATAATCGAATATTCCTTTGTTAAGAAAATATCGATAGTTTGTAATATTTAGAGAGATCTTAAGGTGAGATGTAGATCTCTTCAGGATTTTGTGGATATGAGGAACCCTAGAAATTAGTGAGTGGAGATATTTTACGATCTGAACCAATTTTGGTGTTAGAATCCTTTAGTTTAAGTATTGTAAGCCTAACGGCATGGAGTGGGGTGAATCAAATAGAGAAAGGATAACAAATTGTGAGTGGAAGAAGCCAGGTGTGGCCAATTAAATGTAAAATCAGGCTTTAGTATCTGGAAGGGTTTGTGTGAAACCCATGTACAATATAAATGATTAATAGAAATAACACCGTGTTACGTGATGGTGTGTTATCCTCTTGTAATTGATTGGATTTTATACATCTTTGTGTGTCGTGTTGAGATTGAGTGTGCAGGGAAAAAGTGTTAGATACATTCTTCGAGAATTGAAGAGGCGAGGGTAGTGAAACGAGCTCACAGCCTGAGACCGAGGAACAAAGTTCTTATAAACTTTGTGAAGGAAAAAGGAGTAAGGGAAAGGTGCGCCTTTGAACTGAATCAAAGTCTACAAGTTTCAATAATGAGAAGTGAATTTGTTCTATACAGAGAACTGTAACTGATTCCACATAGATAGATTAATGGTGAGGATTCAATTCAAATCTTCATGTTAAGAGATCGATGATTGCCAATAATTATAGTAGGATAAAATTCATGGAATCAAGACCCAATTTGGAACCGTTGGATCATCCCAACTAACGAAATCCCGACCATTGATTATATCAGCCCACATCATAGAAATTTTGTCTTGTTGAAATTGTCAGGGAAGCGATATCCCGATAGTCCGATGATGGGAGAAAGATCTAATCATCAAATCTAGAGCCATATTAATGGACAAAAGCTATATCGAGAGTTATAAAGTGAAAGGAAGTTAAGGGAGAGATGATCAATCCATGTCTAGAAGAGATCAACGGTGGAAATTAGATCTAGGACAAAGTCACCAGATCAACGACTCTTGTTAGTACCAATAGATCACCCATTAACGATTCCATGGTGTTGAATGGTGGTTAATACCGATACCGATGGCCTTGAGATATTGAAGTACTTCCCCCCAATGCATTTGGCAAAACGATTGTGAAGTGATAAGGTGCCGAAATCCCGAAACTTCGACATCAAGGTTCTGCCTTATCAACATATCATCCCCGGTATATCATTGAATCAAGTGTAAAGTGAAAAGAGACATCCTAATCTCTCAATCCCTTGGATATCATCTCCACCGTTTGTGACTCTATATCGGGTCCCCCGCCATATCGGTATATCACCCCCCTAGGTCATCGAAAAATTAAAGAGTTGCAACAAGTTGAACACCCGGTATACCTGGTACCCAATACTTCGGTATTGAGGTTCTGTGAGTCAATGTTCCATCATACCGGATCAAAACATTGGTGAATAGTGTATATTGTGATCATCGGTAAAGGAGCATTGATCCGGTAATCCCGTGGTCATAGCCCACAGTTGCATGGAGAATTAGTGCCAAAGCATAAGTGCTCAAGTGAATAAGCACTTGGTCATAACACTCGGTCGCACAGAGGAAAAGGAGATTAGTGCAGACAACAAGTGTTCAGGTTTTGAACTGAGCACATATAGTGTGATCCAAAACCTTGTGTTCTCATAGATTTGGTACCATCAAAAGGAGACGAATAGCATGTGGTTATATTGGAGTCGACAGAGTAAGTAAATACTCTATAAATTGAATTTATGACCAATCTGGATTAGATAAGGAGATCAAGATGCCGGAAATATGAATTTCCTATGAACTGCATAAGCATCGAAACATAAAGCACTGCCTTGTTTTGAGGACTTAGAACCACTCCAAATATTTGGAACAACCAGGAAGGGCTGAGGCGCTAGCAGAGTTATTAAAAACTCTACACCTGTGGGTATTATGACCTGGTGGGTCATCACTTTTATATCTTAGTAGGATGACATCGAATTTGTTACTTCCATTCCTCCTCCATCTTGAAATTCATCACTTTATGCAAAATAAACTGAATTTAGTGAAGAAAACTAGGTTTCTAGCACCACTAAACTCATATTTCTGCTTAGGACCCTAGCAAGCAAAAATATACAAAAATAAAAAAAATACATTAAAAAAAAAGAAAAACAATGGTGTAGTGGTGAAAACTAGGTTTCTGGCACCATTAGAATTGAATTGTTGTTCGAAAACTAGGTGACTAGCAGACAAGAATTCACATTGAATTGTTCTTTAAATAATTACAGGATCCACCCAGATCTTGTAACAATTCAATTTTTTTTGGAAAACATTGAATACAAGGGTTCATACATCAAATTTCAAAGGCTATTCCTAAAAAGTTTCATCAACAACATGGTCTTATTTGTTCAGTAGAAAAGTTTAGTTCTTCAAATGGTGAATTCTTACAAGAAATATTATGAAAATTTGATTTTATTTTGAGTCTTCAAAACAAGATATTTTTAAATTCTGATCAATGTAGAGGAACATCATTCTAACTCTTTCTAGATCAACATTTCAAATGTTACACTTGTAATATGATGTAAATTTGGTTATAAAACATTTCTTTAACTAAATATACTCTCACAAGTTCATAATACAAATCAACACAAAGATTGGCTAAGAGGATTTGATGTACAACATTGATAAAGCAACATTCAAGTCGCAGATCTTCAAAGGAAAGCATTCAACGGAACCAGTGAATAAAGATACCCAGATAACATGAATCTAACAAGTGCATTCAAGGAGTAGACATTCCAACAACATTCAAGCAACTTGCAAACGTCATAGGAACATTCCAATTGCATCAACATTTGGTACACCAAGGTTTGATAATTTTTGTCTTATTATTTAGAAAATAGAATAAAAACTTGAAATTACTTTTTAAATCCTTTAAGGTCTTTTACCATCCTTACACTACCTATCATTACACTACCATCCTTACACCACCTATGACACACTTCCATCCTTATACTACCATGATTCTACTACCTATCCACATACTTATAAACCTTTTCATTCCATAATCCATTTTTGTTCCTCCGTATCCATTACATATTTCTATTTATTTATCCAATTTTCATCAATCTTCCAATATTCAATCCCCTACCTTTTCACATATCTCCTATGTCTTCATATAAGCCTACTTACCAATACCAATAATTAAAAAAAAAACCTATGATTGTATGGCCCAATATTCCCTCTTACAAGATTGCATTACATTTAGTGAAGCCATCAAAATACTTGTATTGCCGAGCCAAAATTTGAAAATTCATGGAGGATTCAACGAATATTGCTGCAAAGGTTGAGGGATAAGGTACATGAGAATAATCCGAAAGCTAAAAACACGGAATCCAAGTGAAAAATTGAATTAGAGTTTACAGAGTCCAATATTTGGAACTTGAAGATTGAAAGGAGAGGGTTTCATTTTCAAAACCTGCAAGACAAACATTGAAATGCCATAGAAGCGAATCAACATGTTAGCAGAGGTAATTCGACTCTCAGTAAAATAAATTTTCAATTTTTGAAGCATCTCTGGTTTAAAAGGGTGCACCTTTAATATAGAGGGTTTTAATAATTTTGGACAAAATTGGCTGCAAGAGTTGAAGGAAAACTATAGGAAAGGAATTCGAGAAAAAAAGTGACCAATTGATCCACCTATTCGCACAAAGAAGGAAAAAAATTGAGATTGGAGGTAGCAATTGCAGAGATAGAGGTTCTAAAAATAATAGAGGCACACAAAAACCAGAGATTCAGGCACAATTACGCAATGAACAAAGGTACTTTCATATCTACTATCTATTTTTCAAATTTCTGGAGTATAAAATTGTTATATCGGGTCTACAAAGACAATTTCACAGAGATCAGGTTTCAAAACCAACATTTAGGGTTTACATATCAGAATGAGGGTTTTATAATTCAAAGCAATAATATCAAGAATTGAACATACTCAAGTTCTCTCAAAGGTAATTACATTAAATTAAATCTATGTGTTTAGAAAATATCTTAAATGGCTGTGAGATATGAACCATATGGAGTTAGTTTGGTTGGGGTCCATGAAGATTGTGAAGATATCTTAACTAGGATAGGATAGCTTGATTTTTATGGAAATTTTGAAGGACATAACTTAGAAATAACAAAGGAATTTTCCAACAGTTTTGATGGAGAATGTGCCTACATAGGAAACCTCACGCTTCATATCTCTTAAAAGTCTTTGTCTGAAATCATTGGACTACCGCAAGAAGGAGAGAAATGGTTTAAAAACAAGCCCATAAAGGCATATGATTGGATTACATACATGTTGGGGAATATGATAAGATTGAATTGGACATTTGGAGTGCCTAGAATCTGGCTCAAATATCCCTAGAAGGATCTATCATTCCTCATTCAAAAGTTTATCACATGTGAAGGAATATTTATCCTCATCTTCCTCTATCACATTAGGTTACTAATGCATTTGAAGGGTGAGCAACCATTAAATATTCTATATTATCTACTGAATATCCTTACTAAAATGGCCAAGTCTATTCAAAGACAAACTAATAATGTTGAGAGGTCCTTGTATCATCATGGCCTCATTAAATTAGTTTTCAAACATGAACTTTCAAAGCAAGGCATAGGGTGGTAAATTTTTTTGACAAGAAATGGATTTGAAGATGATGATAAAGGCATCGAAGAACATGCATCCAAAAATATATCTCAAGAAGCAACGGGGCAACATGAGATTGCTAATCAACCAAGGCAAAATAAAAATAAAAATAAAAATAAAGTAAGGAAAGACACATCAAAATCCACCATACCAGTGAAGATGACAAGAGCCATGAAAAGGAAACTTGAAAAGGACAAGGAAAGAAGGGAACAAAGGAAACCGTGATCTTACAAGATAACAAAGAAGCGAAGGACCAGGTTTCAAAGGAAACCTACTCCTGAACTAGATCCGATCCAACTAGAACGCTGTGAATATGTAGAAAACAAGGAAAGGTCAACAAGAGAAACATCATCCATTAATAAAAAAATCTCAAAAGTAGATGCATCTCAAGCAACAAATCCAAAAGATCAAGTTCCAACCTCTACTTGAATGATGAAATCAAAATTGAGGAGGAAGAATAAAGAGGTAAATAAATTAAAGGATGAAATATAGGAGTTAAAAATTCTAGACTCCTACATAAAACATGAGAATGAGACACTCAAACAAAACATTGCAATCATTTTAAAGGAAAATGACCACTTAAGAGAGGAATTAAAGAAGTTGAAAGAAGAGCATGCAACAACCACTCAAGGGAAGATCTAGGAAACAAGACAATCATCATGAAGGTACAAGATGAGAAAGAAATCAGGAGGGCATTGAAACCAAAAGTTAAAGACAATTTTGAAGTTTTTGATTTTTCTTAAGGGGCATGAAAAAGCTCAAGTATGGGGGAGATGTTGGGTTCATCTTTTGTCATAAAAATTGTCATGCACACCCTCTTTTTACCATTCCTTTCCTCCATTTTTGTCATTTTTGTACCTATTTTCAATAAACCTAGGATCAATAAAGGATGCAAAAGGTAATTGTTAGTTTGCTTCTATTTTTTATTTAATAATAAAATATGTCATTTTTTTGGGTTTTTATCAACATTATTACCATAAATGATTTTTCTAGTAATTGCTCCAAGCTTAGCATATTTGCAGGCCAAATCATAGAAAAATGGCATATGGAATTTGTTCCTAGCGTTCAAACCATGGAACATAACCTCTTGAAGCATGGGAAACAAATCGAAAAGTCACCAGTCAACACTTGGTCAGCACACACCCTCCATAATGAATAAACATGACAGTAAGAACAAGATTCATTTTTCTTCATGAATTTTTCGAGCAAATCACTCATTTGAAACTCGATCCAACATCAACAAGAGGTCGTGGTGATCTATCATTAATTCAAAGAGAGATTTTAGGTTCAACAATTATGTTTAGAATGTTTAAATATTGCAAAACTTCAAGGAATTTGGAGAATCAAAATTGGAAACTTATGAACCCTTTGTATCTGAATTTTATTAATACAAAACTCTAGTTTTCTCCATTTGATTTGTTGATTTTGTGCACGAGCCAAAGCTTGGAAGGCCCCCTTGCAATGGTCCATGCCATAGTTGTACATTGTTGTACAAAGGTTTTGTTTGTTACTTCTTCATTTGTTGATCGATGGTAAATATTTTGTTGTCTGTATTTCTCTTTATCACATTTTCCATTTTCAGTTTTAACTACAGAGGTTTCTCTTTTGAAAATAACATTTGAATAAATATTAAAACTTTCTCTTGGATTCACAATTTTAATGAGTCAATAAGAGTGTTGTTGTAAAAGTCATGGTTGTCATGAAAACGTTCTTTTTATAGCCTATTTCACCACCATTGGAGACTATGACAAATTTGGATTAAATAGATTAGAATTATGTTTGCTTTTTTTCCTTCACAATTTATGAAATTCATAGCTAAATCAAATTATTATTACAGGGGCTATCTCTTTTTGAGTTAAAGTTATTTCAAAATTACTAGAGTATCATTGTAAGGGATTTTTTCGCTCTACAATATGTGTTTTCACCATTGAATTTTGATAGATGAAACTTGTCACCAGAGAAAGCTAAATTCACCTTACAATCTAATTTTCAACCAAGAAAAACCGTGATAACTAAATTGAAGGGATATAACATTACTTGAATCTTTTAATTTATTAAATGCATACAAATTCTTTTAAAATCATGGTCAAGTTGAGTCTCGTCACAGATTTATTTTCACTGCTTTGAAACAAACCCCCTTTGTGATCTAATTGTCTACCATTGAGGCTGTGAACATTCAAAGAATCGGTTTTTGTTTCTCTTTGAAAAATTCGTCTACTAAAGTATTTTGTAGTATTCTTTTTAGAATTAAGATTGATTTTGAAACTAGTATCTTGACATATAGTGATGTGCCTCTAATATTACAAACCTTGGATTGATACTTCAATGTCCTAGTTTATGCAAGAGAATTGGTGAGTTGACAGGGTCTTTGGGGTGAAAATGACCCTCCATCCCACTAGAGACCACTTTTTTCCAATGAGGACCCTCCCCAAAGGAAAATGCATGTCCCCAAAGAGGTCAGGGTAAAAAGAATTGGGTCTCAAGCTTGTTTCTCTTGAGGAAAAAATATCTCACACGCCCAAGTGACCTCGCATGGCTGGAGAAAATAAAGATTACGGAATAGGAGATCCTTTCAAAATGTTGCTTGAGGAAGCGCTCATGTAACAAAGAAACGAGATGATGGATAGTTTCACGCAAATACTTTGGCGACTACCAACATGCTACGCATCTTCCTCGAGCGGAGGCGCCACTCCCTTCAAGGTACAAATCAACTTCGATATTCCTATATTTGAAGTTTAGATAGATGTAGATGTTGTAGACAAGTGGTTGAATCTACTAGAAGGGTATTTTTACTTCCATAACTTTTCAAATAGATAAAATATTACTTTTGCACTCCTCAAAGCCATTCCCCATGTCAAATATTGGTGGGAAAATTTCTGTGAGCAAAAGGAAACAGAGGAACCCTCATTATTTACAGTCGCGACTGCTTGGGAATCTTTTAGGGATACTATTAAGGAAAAATACTACTCTGTCACAAGTTATGACGACTTGTATACCAAATGGACCGCACTATGGCAAGAAAGAGACCAAACAGTGCTAGAGTTCACAAATATCTTCCATACCTTGTGCACCTAGCTAGGTATCAAAGATTCAGAGCGACATCTAGTGCTCAAGTATTGTGGTTCTCTACATAGATACATCCAAACTAAAATGGATTTTTTGAACATCTTGTCCTTGGGCATGACCTACCGATATGCTATCAGAATTGAGCAGAAGCTCAAACAAAAGACGCGGAAATTTGGGCCTGGGAACCCCTCACAGAAAAATCCAGTAAGGGGCGGCCCCAACCCATAGAACAAAGGACATAGAAAATATGGACAATATTAGGACAACCAGTCCAAGATGAAAGCAAAGAAGGACACCATAAAGATAAAGAAAGATACCGGGAAGTGGTGCGACTTCCATAAGAGCCCTTGACATAACACTGCTGATTGCCGCTCAAAGTAGTCATTGGTGGCCAAAGTAAAAGCCTCCGAATCAGATGCGGGTTCTGACTCTGAGTCAGAACTAGAAAGGGGAAGAAATATCATTGACGTGGAACCCAGTGCCACCGTTGCTACCACCAAGCTCCAACCTAGTGAACCAGACGAGCCAAAAGAAGGTGAGCGCCTCTTCCATTCATAAATGTGGGTAAAAGGTACTCCACTGCATTTCATCGTTGATAGTGGTATCCAGGAGAATCTCATCTCAGCAGAGGTCGTCAAGTGGCTGGCCCTGCTGACAACGCCGCACCCACAACCCTACACCATTGGATGGCTCCGCCAAGGTAGCGATCTCTGCGTCAGCCAATAGTGCCGACTGTTGTACGACATCAAGCCCTTCAAAGATGAGGTATTATGTGATGTTTCTCCTCTCGAAGTTTGTAATGTTATTTTGGGCCAACCTTATTTATGAAAA
>ML786176.1:129968-149743 GCA_009831015.1 Picea engelmannii | reverse complement strand
ATAATTTCAGATAATAAGCCTCTTCAAGGGGGCAACCTCCTTTTACCCCACTTAAATGCTCAAGTACAAGATGATTCAAAATGAAAATGTCTCCTTGGTATATATAGGAGACTAGGAGGTATAATTACAACTAATGGCCTAAATCCGACATAAATAGAATAAAATTACTAATATAATATGCCCCAATTAAGGGGTAATGAGACAATATTAGGGCTTAACATCAATCTTGAATAAACTGTCGCACCAAGAAAATCCTGCAAATTCGAATGTTATCCAACCACAAACTCAACTGCTGCAATTCCTCTTGCCCTGGGAGGTTTGCACCCCACCTGAGAGCAGCCTGAGGGAAGTTCACACCCTACCAGTGTCTAGCCTGCGAACTTGTTGAGGAAGTTCGCACCCTACCAGTGTACAACCTGCGAAAATCACAAGGAAGTCCACACTATAATGCACAGTGGGGTGAGGGAAGTTCACACCTCTCCTTTAAGCAATCTGCGAGAATATTGATGAAGTTCGCACCTCTCTAGTACTAAGGTTTGCACCCTACCAGAGATGGGACCTGCGAAAATATTATTATTTTCGCACCTCACTTCTGTGGCTCTGATACCATGTAGACATTTCAATACAAATTAAGTATTTCCTGTGATTCTCCTGATCTAACAATTATATGCCACTATTAAATACATAATCGCTTGTACTATTATTCTTGCGGAAAATTAAAACACGATTACAAAGTGAAATATCAAGAACACATAACACATAAGTTTTACCGGGAAAGCGTCAAGATAAAAACCCAACTATCATATATTATGTATATCATGGATCATGAAACAATCTCATACAAAACTCTAATCTAAGATCTCTCAGTACAATACAATTGTCTCACATTGTCATACAAAAATTCAGCAAATACATGTGCCAATTTCCGTGTCCAGACAGCCTGCCTCCACTGCACAATTCTTGCAATTAGAATTCTCACAATGAATTTTGATTTGCCTAGTTTGCACATGCTCATAAGCATATCCACTGCATGTGTGATTGGATGAGTGCACTTCACTCAAATCACAATTGATAGCCAAACTATCCCTTTCACCTGTTATCTCAATTGGGTCTCCACTGGATCTGACATGCATGTAGTTAACCGTGGAGAATCTTAAATTTCATGTGAGTTCACTAATTGTGAATTAATGAATAATTAATTCATTGAACTCTCACTAGTGCAAGTTTAGTTACAACTAGTACAACTAAGCTTAACTCACTTAACTACACGTATAATTCTGTTACAACTCCAAATCACTCAGTTATAAATGAGATAATAGATTAATATTTATTGTCCAATTTATTTAAGGGAAAAGTAAATTAGAGACATGTTTCTTGTTGACTTTTCAACACCATCCTCTGCAAGACATATCTTCATTTTGAAAACAACTGATTACTTTACTAAGTGGACTGAGTTTTCCCCTCTTAGACAGGCACAATATGAACAAGTAATTTCTTTTCTAGAGTCCAATATATTTTCCAGATTTAGCCTTCCATTAGAAATCATTACAAACAATGGTCCAACCTTTAATTCTGCAAAACTGACCCAATTCCTTGCTAAATTAGGTGTCAATCATTTCACTTCATTTTCTTATTACCCTAAGGGAAATGGACAAGCAAAATCTACTAATAAGAGTCTGGTCAGGATTATAAAGAGAATTATAGAAGACAAACCTTGCTAGATAATTATAGAAGACAAACCTCGCTAGTGACACACACTTCTAACTTACGCTCTTTGGGAAGACCGTACAATCACTAACACAATTATATGCTTTACTCCCTTTCAGCTCGTATATGACCAAGAGGCTATTCTGCCTATTGAATTATATCTCTCTTCTTTAAACTTGATGCTACAGACCGAAGAATTAAATTCTTCTAATGTCTCTCAAAGGATAAATACCTTTTTAGCCATCAAATAACTTTTTTCTTTCAACATTGCTATAGCATAGTTGGTTTCGATTTCCTCCCATCTTCTGCTATCTTTTTCTTCCCTCCATTTTGAGATTCAAGAGAATATCAGAAGTATCCTCCTTGAATTTATAAATATTTTCGGTAACGATTCCTATTGATTGTTATGCATACAGGACCAATTCCCCTCATACATCTCACTTTCCAGAAGTTATTCCATGAAGTCCCATTCCATCAATTCCCTTAAGACATTTTTTACCCCCTTTTACATAACTATTTTATGAACAAATTCGATCATATATTCCTACTGGTTTACAAAACCAAGCATTCCGAGTTCTAAATCTACTGGAAGCAGATTTCTCTGTGGAGTCGCCAATTTGTTGATGCCCAAAAAAGCACAACATGAAATTCTTGCCTGCAAATGACTTGCAATGCATTATTGCTTATATATATATATTAATAATACTAAATAGATGGGACCCCTTTAGCAAAGTATAAGAGAAATGGCTCCTCTTGTTAAGATCTTCAAAACTACGCTTATGATTACTTTACAAGAAGAAATTTACGGTTTAAGAGTAAAAAGAAAGATCGTAACCTGGTTCTATTTGCGATCAATGGATGTTTGGTGTATTAGCAATTTCATTTTAAGGAAAGAGATGCTTATTTTATTATACATTTCACTCTTGCTACACCTAGACTTTGACATATTATTCAAATGCTAAGTACATGCTACATGCAACTTATGATATATTTGGGCAATTGATTGTTGAATGGTATGGTTATCCTCCATTAGCAATAATGTGGGTTATTTTTATTTTGATGCTAAGTATATGATGCGCATATAATAAAATGGATCTTATGAGTATTACTATGGTATGACTATTGGCAAATGTCTTATGGGTGAATACATTTAGTTTCACTCATTTATTATGATTAAATTTTAAGGATTTTCTCTATAAAGGGAAAATAACAGTTGGGTTTCGTGACTGTTGTATAGTACCCTTGACCCCATACCCAGACCTTGGAAGATTTACAGTCCTTTCGTATTATCATTACCACTGTTTGAAAATTTATGGAGGCCTGTGTATTTGTCTTGCGGTCACTTTGGAAGTCTGTTCTAGGTCTTGTTTCCCCATCCAATACGAATGGGAAAGTAATAATTTTGAACTCAGGTTTGAAATTTTGTTTATATGTCTTGACCCAACAACAAGAAAGATTAACAAGGCCCACTAAATCATGGCTCGCTTTGTTATTTATCTATGAGGGAACTCGGTCGAATTTGAAGTTAGTATGAATTTGATGAAACAGTGAATACTAAACTCGCATTGGGGTTTTGAACTCAGTTTGATTTCGCACCAGTGATTTTGGGGCTATGGTGTATTTTTTTTATAATGAACAATTGATGGTTTTATGATTCTTTTCTCATCCTTTCGTGTTGACTTTTATAACTGAGTCCAGAATCATTTTGTCGACATAACACTCCACCGGTTTAAAAGGAAAATTAAACTTACAATGTTTGGCAGTTCTAAGATTTCTCGAGTTTGATATTGAGCAGCTTAAAAATTTCCATGTCGTGGATACTGTATATTGAAGTTTTAAAAGAAATGGTTATGGCACAAATAAAATTTGGCTGGTGGGGTTTTTTTCGTGTTGATTTGGAAATAATTAGCTTGATGAACAATGGTAAATTCAATATGGTTTCGACACAAGACATTAATGTTGATTATGGAATTAAGTAAATGATAATTTATAAAATAGAACAATAATCATTCCATTCACATTCATAATTTCATTTTTCTCCCATTATATTCTCACCATCTTCCCAATAACATTTATTTATTTCCTGTTCTATTATTATGAATTTCATTTGAAAAGGAATGGAAAAGGATTGGACGATGACTGGAATTGGAAATTATGATATGGAGACATTGTTTTTATGAGGATAAGGTTCTTTGTTTTTATTGAACAATATCCATTTATTCATTTCTGTCCATACTCTCATTTTTCATTCATTACAAAGCCCCCCATTTTCCCAATGACCCTGAAATTCCCTGTTCAAATGCAATTGATTATTAAATTCAATATGTGAAGGATTGCATCAATGGATGGATTGCATGTGCTTCTGTTGTGAATGATAGAGCCAACATTTTGATTTTATTTAGGTAGAGTGTTAGTGAATGAATGGTTAAAGGTTTTCCATATTCTGATTTGAATCTTGCTCCAGGATGATTTTTTTTAGCAAGGGCAACAATGGCAGAGGTGCCAACAGAGGAAGAGGTAATAATTGGAAAAAAGGGCCATAAAAGGCCACAATTCTCAATTCACTTTGATGTTGATCTGTAAGAATTGAATCAACTTTTCCAAGCCAGTTTCTTTAATTTATTTGGCAAAGGGATTATACAACCTATACCATAGAGACCTACTTTCCAGCCTCATCAAAACTTCTTTGGTGTCCATGTTACCCCTCATGTCTCTATGCAGCCAGAGAAACCTGTCAATGATGGTTGGCAAGAAATTGTCCATCAACCCATTGTACATAATCATGGTTGTCCTACAATATCATTACCGTTTCCCCTTCCTCCACCGCCATTCAACCCAAATGCCCAAATTGATCATGTTGCCTCACCAGTCCAGTCCTCTCATGCAAGCAAGAGACTCAAAACTCCCATTCCCGAGCCATGAATAGATAAAGGAAAAGGAGTGGTAAATCCTTCCGAGTCTTCCAAAGACTCCTCTGAATCAATGTCCTCTCCACCTTAAAGATAGTTGTTCCCATGTCATTAGTGAAATTCATCCCCAAGCTTCCAATCAACCGCGCGCTGTTGCACAAGATAAATCAACAAAAGGATCAAAGGAAGGCAGTAGTGAAAAAAGGTAGACCGCCTCTCACAATAAATATGGGTTTTAATGTTATTTTTTTTAGAACAAATTTTATTGGTAGGATGACAAAATATTTTGGACAACAAAGATTCATTTAGACAAAATGTGTTTTTGGACATCATGGATATAATTCTATTTTTTGGAAACAACCATGTTTTATTTTTTATATTAAAATATTTGACTAATTATATGAGGATGGGAGTTACAAGGTGAATGTTTGAGCATATTATTGGGTTTTATATTTCATATTTTGTCGATCATTAAAGAAATGAAAATTGGAGTGACAAGGGTTCCCACCTATTTAGTTATTATTTAAATAGACCCTTATTTATTTATTATTATTTATTTGTCTCAACTTATTGGTTAAGCTAACTAATATTAACAAAAGAAAGGTAGTTGAACTACCATAACTTATTGGAAAAAGATTAAAATCTCAATCAAAGGAAGAGACAAAGAGGAGAATAGAGAGAAGAAGGAACTTCTGATATAAGGTCTGCTCTATACTTGTGAGATTATTCTTTTCTTCATTCACTCTGAGTTTACTAGAAAGATAAATCATCTTGATGACAACATGGTCTTATTGAAGGCATCGGGATTCAAAACTGAATCATATCTTTGAGCAGCTTGTTTCTAAAGGTGTAAGATCTATATTAGGCAGTCTGTGTATTCTTGTTTGTTTGTGGATTAAATTTCATGACAGATAAATAATATTTTGCAGAGTCAAGTGACAATACTTTTATGGCAAGCTGATCCAAATCTCTAGCTTCAGTTTTCTTTTGTTGTCAAAGTCTTTTTGCACGGTGCCCATCAAAGACTTCTAAATTTGACTTTGGTCCCCACCCTTGCAGGGGTTTGTAAAGAGAATTTTTGATTTGTATCTCAGAATGAAATCAATATAAAGAAATCAGATGATTTTTGTCTCACATGTGTATCTTAAATGATATTTCCAGATTCTTTTTATCCTTGTCTCTTTATCCATAAACCCACTTGTGTATATTTTATTTTCTTCTTTTTGCACAGTTAGATATAATAAATAAAACCAGCCTTGGTTTCTTGTATATATTGCTTGTAGATCAAGTGATTGTTTTGATTTTAAGGCTATAAACTTAGGGTAACATTCCTAACTATATTTTTTTATCCTAGCAACATCTGAAAATGTTTGAGTGAGGTTATTCATACCTTTTTCCTCAACAAGAGGTGTTTCTTATCATTTAGAAGAAGCCTATAGTCATCCCATTGGCGATCATCCATGATATTCCTTCCAAAATTAGCTTGTAAAATCACTAGATTGAGAATAAATATGAGAGTAAATGCATAAATACAATATGACTTGATTGTATGTTGTTTGGTATAATAACTCCATACTAATATCCACCAGAAAATGCTTCTAGTCAAAGGCCATCTATATTTCCATAAGAAATATTCTAAGGAAAAAAGGCAGTTGGATGTTTAAAACATTTGTCTATGAAATAACTTATAAGGGCCATCCATACTAACTAATAGGGGAGAGAGTATAGAAATAGTTGACAGAGTAAGAATACCATGAAGATCCTAATATTGAGAATTTTCAAAACTCATGTTACATCATACAACACTCATGGTCTACCCATTCCACAAATTTCTATAAGGGTAGGTAGGAACCACGAGATTCTATATCTGGACCACAGTTTATGAACATCACCCATACAGGATGTGTTATTTCCATTTTGTATGAACATTACTTACAATTAAACTGTTGAAAGGAAAAAAATTATGACATTTAATGTGTCTATGAAGGATGCATCCTATTATTTCACAATCTGTACTTGCCCAAATCCTAAGGCAAGTAGGCTGAGATTGGCGTAACATGAGGGTAATCCTGTCACTGTCACCCCAACAGGATACCCTTTTCTATTTAGGAGGAAAAATCTTCTCTAAGGGAGACGTCCCTAGACCTAGTGGGTTGATGAAGGGAAAGAAATGATAAGTAAACTACCCCTCTCTCTAGGTCACTCAAGTCAAGTTTAAGTCTTGAAGGATGAAGAAAAATAAATATAAAGTGTACCTGCCCCTTACCAATACAACAACAAGTGTTAAAGGCAATAACAAACGATAATAATGCTTCAACAAGATAATAAACTTGTGAATATATGTTGGTTGTCTATGTATGCAACAAATGACAAGTAGATGATAGCGATAAGTAAATGATAACAACTACAAATTTGTATCAACAAGAACACACTTGTGCAGACAATGTGAACAAGCATTTAAAGCATCAATGATAATACTTTGTCTTTATGTAAGTTCTCTAAATATATCAACCAACTATTGTATTTAAACATGATGTCTAATTTAAATGTAACAACAGTAAAATATAAGTAATGACAACAATAAACAAGCTTCAAAAATGTACTCTGCTAAGGCAATTAAACAAACACTTGAGCATATATTGATAGTAACTTGCCTTTTAAAAATTCCGGGCTGTTCTAATGTGGTTGGTAGGCTGATATAGACGGAAAACAATGGATGTAACAGTGAATTATCAGCAGTAATTAAGTGGTTGTTAGTATCTCTAAGCTAGGTTAGTTAACTAGTTAAATTTAGTAGGGTAATCAAGTAGGAAACAATTTGGAGTTTGAGTTTGAAGATACTTGTCAAAGAGTGAGGTTTGACTAGTGCCTTTCTAAGGGTATTGGAGTCAAGTAGGAGGCTTCCTTCAAGGATGCTAACAAGTGATTTTACACACAATCCAAGAGGGAGAAAGACCTAGGAGGAATATCAACTTAAGTCCTCCTAGGTTTGACCTTAAGAAGTGAGGAAGCTAGGGTGTAGGATCTTCTATGCCCTAGGACCTCCTTCTTCTTGGATTTTTATGGATGAAAATTACTTTTCACAATAACTAAGTATAAACCTATAGAGAGATAACACTTTAGGGCCCTAGGGTTTCACTAGTTACTAGATCAATTCAATAAAGCTAGGCAAATGAAAAGCAAGAAAGTTATCACTTTAAGTTTCTTACTTCAAGCATTAATTAAAACATGCAATTTCATAATCTTGTATGAGAAAGAAAACCATTACCATAACCATTTACAATGAAAAAGTAAAAATCTACTTACTTGCACCAAGAATAATCATGTAAAACCATGCAAGATTGCCACAAAACTTCATAAAATTTGTCCAAGTGYGAAAAACAATCCTTAAAAGAGTAGTTCCCTCCTTATTTAAGCCAATAGCCCTTAGTAGGGCGAAAATTTCAGACCTCCATCTCCCAAGTGAGAGTTATGACGAAAATGAATGTCACTTTATGTTTATTTATACCAAAATTTGACCTTTAATTATTTTAGGTCAAAATATTAGGGCTGACCTGGCCAATTTACTACAAAATTACCAAGACCTGTGGGCCTCGAGACGAGATGTTTTGGTAAAAAAATCATTCTCATTGAGAAATATTCCTGATATATCTTTTTCCTGATAAGATCTTGCAACATTTTGGGACTGCTGGAATATCTTGCACATCCGAACTCGATCCTGAATCATGCTCCTGCAAAATTCAATGAACAATTATTCAATTGCACGTGCATACATAACATAAATTCAACGAGATAAATGAATTATAAATAAAATCTAGACCTACTGCAATCAACGAGGGATAACTTGAAGTACTTGCAACAACGATATGGAATGAATTGGAATTTGAAGAATTGGCCATTTGATATTATAATTTTTTTTCCTGCATTTGAGCCAAAGCTATCATCTTGGGAAGCATAGAACAATCTAACTTCAAATTGTTTGTTGGTGTGTTTTTATGTAAACACTACACCAGTTCTATATATACCATATAGTGAACCAAATAAGTAAGGGACAAAAAAATATCACACTCATTTATCATCAATGCACTGAAATATACAACGAAAAAATGAGTGGGCATTTCAGTTGTTATTGCCTCTGTAAAGAAAAACCTCCGCAAAATTTAAATGTGGATGTTTGCATTTTCATTTTGTAGATAAAATTGTTTGTTAGTGCATTTTTATGTAAACACCACACCGGTTTCATATAAAATGTATAACACCCACAAAATAAGTTCCAAAAAAAAAAAACAGTGTGCATTTATTATCAATGTGCCAAATATACAATGAAAAAATGAGCAAGAATTTTAGTTTTTCTAAATGTATCTGTTTATAAATGAAAACTTTATTCAATCATTCATTCTTTTGCCAAAATTTAGAGGGGAGATTTTTGCACGAGAGATTTACCAACAAAGACTTCAGAGTGGGTGGATTTTTTTGAAGAGTCAATTTCGAAAGGGATCACCATAGGTTACATACAAATCTGCAGAGGAGAAATTTCAAGTATGTGATTTCATTATATTGATGATCTTAATCTTTCCCCTATTTGATTCAAGCATTTTTATTTAATTCTCAAAAAATTAGAAGGGTTTCATAGTTACCTTTGGTATTGGAATCCCTAGATTCCTTGTTGTTTCTCTTGCTTTCCCTCTCTATATTTCACAACAATGATTTTTTTAAGAAATATTTTTTTATAAGATTTCTTTACTTATATATGGGGCATTTAGTATCTGTTGCAATGGGACCACTCATTGCATTAGATCCCAAACTGACCCGCCACTGTCATTTTTTTTTAAACGCCTTCACGGTTAGCGGTGTGCACTATACATGGATAGAGAACCGGAGCGCATGTTCATGTCAACAACACCATCGATTTTAAAATGAAAATAATATTTCTTTTAATATCGAAACCGTCATGTTTTAAATTTGTTCACGGGTTGGTGATGCACAATAAATAGTACTTAGGCATCAATGCTTCTATTAATTTATAAAGCACCGTGTGAATACAACAATTTGTAAATAAATGTTTTCGATTTCGTAAGGGCACTGCTATTATATATCGGTGTGTATACATATGATTAATGCACTAGTGCATACTGATTTATTATATGCACTGAAATCTTATTTTGTAAAAAAAAATCGTAATTTTTATATTTGATGATTCATGGCTTTTCTTTTTTCTGGGAGATTATGAAAAATCGAAGGGACAAACGAGGGGAAAATCAATACATATCACTAGGGATGTCGGAAAAAGTGTAGAAGGAGATGGTAACAAAAATGAACATAATTGCATCATAGGAGGAGCCATCCCAACAACAACGTGCATCGTAGGTATATAATCATTCATTTATTCTTTAATGTACATTGGATTTAATTATCACATGAAATACTAATTCTCAATTGTTTAGTTGCAAGAAAGAAAAAAATTGGAACCCATTCAACACATAAGACAAGACGACGAGGAATACAATGGTTGATCGCAAACTTGGTTAGTACTTATATTTTCGACTTTACTTAAGATTTCATGTTTTCTATGATCTTTATATTTAAATAATTAATTTACACTTGTCCATGGATGTCTTCTACTATGTGCTAACATACATAGAGGAGTGAATTGATGAATTGATAAACATTGAATTAAGTATAGTTTGTGAGTATATGTTGATGTATCAAGGTTTAATTGAACAATTTGTAAGTAGTTGTGTTGTTTAACTTCCCTTGTTTTATAATTAATGGAACAACACAAAACCTTTATATTAACTATATCGATTGTGCTTTGTCATGGAGTATTAAAAATACACGAAACAATGTATGGACTACAACTAACATAAGATATTTTGAGAGAAGGAATGAAGCATGGCTTCAAAAGAATGTGTAATGTTTATGAAAAACTCACTACTATGGTACGTTTTTTGATTCACACAATCATGTATATTCTACTATATATAAATGTTCATATACTTATTACACTTTATTTATATGTTTGTAGATGGAAAACGAAGAGGTCGAACATAAAAAATAATCCCATCAAGAAAACATTAGGTTAAATAACCAAAGTATTGTTGGGTTGTTATATTCTTTGCAGTAAAAGTCAAGTCAAGGTGGATCGACTGGTAGTAAAAGTTGAAGGTCGAGGTGGATCAACTGAGCAAAGTCAGATTCAAATTAATTGACAGAAAGTCAAAGAGGTCGATGAGCGGTCGAGTGGCAACTGACTAAATAACGAATGGAGGTTGACTGGTAATCCGACTTGGTAGTCAACTGTAACACAATCATGAGATTCACGGGATTTGTAGTCAGTGATCTAGGTGGATATGTAACCATTTTTTGGGTGCCTTTATTTAGGGTTTTTCCTATTGGAAATCCTATAAATAAGGCGTGTTGTATCCATATTAAGTTGATCTTCATGATAATGTTTAGCACTAGGTTGGTGGTCATGTAGATGTAAATCAAATTGGCTACAAGGTTGTTCTTGTGTAAAACAAGAAGGTATGATGTCGATTGTGTCTTAGGTGTAGACCAAGGTTAGGTATGTAACCTTTTATGCTGAATGAATAAGACAAAAAGAGATAAAGACACCCAATGAATGCTTGTTTTTTCATTTGGGTTTCCAGGGTAAAATCTCTATGCACTGTGTGTTTGCTTTGCCATTTATTTTGAGCTTAAATATTTCTTCCTCTCTTTTGTTAGGTTTAGCGTGGAAGCGTAAATTTCCTAACAAGTGGTATCAGAGCTTGGTTTAACAACCTTGGATTTGATCTAAATCCTAGGACCATTAAGAGTCGTAAGTCAGTGATCTTTAAAGTTGTGCTTAAAAAATGGCAGGAAGCTCGAGAACAGAGATAAAAATTCAATGGACATAATTTTGAGCTTTGGAAGCTTAAAATTGAATATCTCCTTGTAGATAGAGAACAATGTGCAACAATTTGTCCAGGTACCATTTCAAAAAGTATGTCAAGGGAAGTGTTGTTGCAAGAGTTGACTCTAGGCTGTAATAGAGTCAAGCCTTAGCACATTTTGATTAACATAATAATGGGTTGATTGATCAACTATTTGAGGCTTCTGGATCTAGGTCTGAACGATCCTTTCAACCATTACAAATCATAAATAAAGAGGCATTCCCTTGATTGCTAAATCCTTTAAATCATAAGCGTGCATAGAAGATGTAAGTAAACAAAAACTAAAAATGAAGAACCAGGTATCCAATTCTGATAAATCTGATCTTCCTTTCAGTAGAAGAATGACAATGATTTCAAATATCTGGACATAGGTCTTGTCTCACTCATAGAAAGATAGAGGAAAAAATATGAACAAATAAAAATTGTAAATTAGGCAAAACAATTAAGATGTAGGCCTTGTTTTACTCACAACAAAACATAGGAGAAACTGCACTTGAAGGAATGCTTTTAATTAGCCACAACAAACGTTTCACTGAATTGTAACCTCTACAAGCTGAATAAATAAATGAGCGGAAGAAAGAAGATTAATGACAACATGAGAAACAAAACACATGGAAAAACAAGATTTAAATCAACAAGGCTTATAATCTCTTTGCTTCTATCAAAAATATCATTGAAAGAAACTTGCATTACAAACCTAGCCCAAAACGACTCTCGAGCTATTCCCCCCCTTTAAATGACTTGAATTTGAGTACATATAGAAAACTAGACAAGATGCCACCTCAATTGGGTCGAAACCTGATCCAAAACAACTAATTAATGCACCTAATGAGTCATTTCCTAGTTTTTAGGGAAGTTAGAAACAATCTCCCCTATTTTAGCTAACAAGTATGATTCTTTGTCTCCTTGATTAATTACAAGATCTCTCAACAATGAGGAGCATAAATAGACATCATTAACCATGAAAAACTCATGAGACAACTGTTACCTCGAATCTTTTACCTTTTTTGACTGATACCTGTCCATAAAACCTTCTACACAGAAACATAGTGTGTCTGGAAAAAACATAGTGTACTTTGACAGAAGCGTAGCATGCACTTGGATGGGCTTTTGATATAGCTTTTATGCATATTTTTGTTGATCTGAAGATTGGATAAGGTATCCTTGGATGTCCTCTAACCAACTGAACTTTTAAACTTGCAAAATACTATATGTAAGACACTCAAAGTTTGAAGTTAGTCACTAAAAAATTGCAGAAGCGCAACATGCTCTCAGCAGAAACACAACGTGGTCTTTGAGAGGGTGTTTGGAGGCCTTCCTAGAGGATTTTTGGGCTGCAAGTGGTATGGTTGGAAATATTATGATGTATGCTACATAATGGAGTCATCAAGAATGACAAACACCTTCTCAAAACCCCTGAAAAACTGACTTGAAGTCAAGCTGTCCAAAAGTGCAGGAACCCTCCTATAGCAATTGTATTTTCAGAATTTATCTCAAATCATAACACATGTGCATAAAATGAAGGAGGTTTTTTCGTTCCTTGGTCTATTATTGAAAAAAACATTTTTTAAACTTTTGACAAATTTTGATGCAAGGTTTTTAGATTTTAATGGTAGAGAAGCTTGACAAAAATGGCGAAAGGTTTAGAGGTTTAATGCGGCTAAAAAGCTTATGCCAGGCGACACAAGGATTTAAAGCTAGCGCAATTGACAGAAATTTTTGGCGAGGGACAATTTTTTTGGATATTTCAACATTTGTTCTAACATAGGCTCCATGTAGGGATGGTGCTTTCCTGCAAAGAGCCAAGAATAGTAGACCACGTGCCTTCATCCATTTGGCGACCTGAAATCAACCCTGTCAAACTCTGAACCCTGTCATTTTACCTGCGCTTGTTCTGAAACCAAAATTGCTTATTCTCTGCAAGTGAAAAGATTTTTCACAAGTGCCTCCATTGGGCTATCGAGTCAGCATGCCTAGAAACCGAACCATACTGGATGTCAAAATGAGAAGCGAACTACTAAACTGAAAACATACTAAAAACAACAACTGCACTCTAATGCTCGAAGTCGAGCTTATTTATATATAGTTCATACTCTAACTAGTTTCACTGATCTGCTCAAGTATAAGAAAATTTCCAAAGCAACCAAGAAAATATCTGACTAACAAATTTAATTATGCTTCCATCCTTGAGCACAAAAATGATAGGAGTAGCTGGAAATTTCAAAAAACATCTTGGGAGCAGGCACTTACAGTTTTGAAATTATGCCCTCAAGAAATCGAAGATAAAAAATTTCATGCCCCATTTTGACTCCATATAAATTGCCACTGGATCATAGAAAGGAAAAGATATAAAATTTTTGCAGTCATCCCATACCTCCTTCCGCAGATCAAAATGAAACTGCTTCTTTGCTCCATTGCTGGTATTTTCTTTTTCTGGCTCGAGAATGTCATATTGGGGCTCACTAGTCTGCTGCTCAACAGTTGGTAAATAGGAAGGAGAGATCAACTGCTCCAGTAACCCCTCCTTATCTTCTTCATCCCCTATCCAAGAATCTTCTTCATTGCTGTCATACACAGGTTGATTATTTTCATGATGCCGCTGATTGGTTTCCAGCTGAACAACACCTTCTGAAGAAATTGATATGATTTGCCACTCATTAACTTCAAGATCACATTCATCATAGTTATCGAACAAAGGATAACTATTGTATTTTTTCATGCATGCTAGGAAAGAAATATGCTCTTCTTGATCCTTTGGATACTCATCATAAACATGCCACTCATAAAAAAAATTTGAACCTTGACTTTCATAAATCTCTGTTTCGTGATGCTCTGGTAATAATGACTGAATATTGACAACCTGATCTTCATAAGTATTTATAACAACAATTACCTCTAAGACGATTTCAATTACATTTGAATTACTGCGATCATCAATATTATCATCACCATCACCTTGCATATCTTCTTGAAATGACTTTTGAATAACATGCAGTTCATTATATTTCAAGTCAACTAATGCATTAAAAGATTGATAAGGCTCCTGAATAATAATTTCCTTTGAAGACGTCAAAATAGCAATATGATCATGTTCAAAACCATCTTTTTCAGAAGATGACGACATATGGTCTTCAATAAGTTTTTGATCTTCACAAAGATCTATATTAATAATTTCATCATCGTGTTGTTCAATCAAACTATATTCAACATTATCAATGTTACCAAAATCATCTAGAAAGTCATTTTCTTGGAAAGAAGAACTAAAGGTATAATCATGTATGAATGAATTTGAATCTAGATATTAATAAGAAAATGCATTTTTATCTTTATTTTTGCAGCAAACCCGATCTTCATCTGTTTGAAAGCCTTCTAACATTTCCTTTTCATCTTTATGGAGCTTGGCTTGATCTTCATCTTGAATATGATCACAAGTGCTATTATGCTCTAGTTCTTCATCAACAAATCCTCTCCCATGACTATCATCTTCATCAACTTGAAAACTTTATGACATTTTTTCTTCTTCTTCATGAAAATTTGCTTGATCTTCTTGAAGGAAATCTTCCTGCTCTGAAAATTTTTCTTGTTCTATGAATTCTTTATTGCAACAATCTTCAAAAAGGAGTTCCGCTGAATAGATTCTCTTGCAATGTTGATGAAAAGATGTGTGAAATTCTTTCAATGAGGAAATACTAGAAGGGGATATAGATTTGTACCAGATTTGATCATCTCCTCCCAATGAAAACACAAACAACTTCATGAGGACATCTTCATGATATATATCAAATTTATCCATAAGCTTATGAAATTCAAACAAGTGTTGTGTAGGATTGTCACCCACATCTTCTCTAAAATTAGGAAGGACATCTTCCCAAACTTTAATGTCTGGAACAACGGTTGGAAAACAATAAATATTTGTAAAATCCAAAGGATCAAACCTCGCAACAATTCGAGAAGCAATATAACTTGACATATTGAAACCAGTGGAGTCGCTAATGAATCATGTGGAGTCTTCGAACCAAGGAGTCACTAGGTGAATGATCACACCCAATTGAATGGATATCCCTTGTTCACCATCAATAAATAGATTTGAGCTTTGTCATACCCCAAGGAATATATAGACCTTCAAAATCATCCCCGATAACGATGCCAAAAAATGTTGTTGCAAGAGTTGACTCTAGGCTGTAATAGAGCCAAGCCTTAGCACATTTTGAAGAACATAATAATGGGTTGATTGATCAGCTATTTGAGGCTTCTTGATCTAGGTCTGAACGAGCCTTTCAACCATTACAAATAAAAAATAAAGAGGCATGACCTTGATTGCTAAATCCTTTAAATCATAAGCGTGGATAGAAGATGTAGGTAAACAAAAACAAAAAATGAAGAACCAGGTATCCAATTCTGATAAATATGGTCTTCCTTTCAGTAGAAGAATGACAATGATTTCAAATATCTGGACATAGGTCTTGTCTCACTCACAACAACAAAGAGGAAAAACTATGAACAAATAAAACTTGTAAATTAGGCAAAAAAATTAAGATGAAGGTCTTGTTTTACTCACAAAAAAATAGAGGAAAAACTGCACTTGAAGGAATGCTTTTAATTAGCCACATTATAAGTTTCACTGAATTGTAACCTCTACAAGCTGAATAAATAAATGAGCGGAAGAAAGAAGATTAATGACAACATGAGAAACATAACACAGGGAAAAACAAGATTTAACTCAACAAGGCTTAGAATCTCTTTGCTTCGGTAAAAAATATCATTGAAATAAACTTGCATTACAAACCCAACCCAAAAAGGCTCTCGGGTTGTTCCCCCCCTTCAAATGACTTGAATTTGAGTACATATAGAAAATTAGACAAGAGTGCCACCTCAATTGGGTCGAAACCTAATCCAAAACAACTAATCAATGCACCTAATGAGTCATTGCCTAGTTTTTAGGGAAGTTAGAAACAATCTCCCCTATTTTAGATAACAAGTAGGATTCTTTGTCTCCTTGATTAATTACAAGATCCCTCAACAATGAGGAGAATGAATAGACTTCATTAACCATGAAACAACTCATGAGACAACTATTACCTCAATTTTTTTACCTTTTTTTGACTGATACCTGTCTAGAAAATCTTCTACATAGAAACGAAGCGTGCCTGGTAGAAACATAGCGCACTTTGACATAAGCGTAGCGTTCACTTGGAGGGGCTTTTGAGATAGATTTTATTCATATTTTTGTTGATATGAAGGTTGGATAGGGTAGCCCTAGATGTTCTCTAACCAACCGAACCTTGAAACTTTCAAAATACCATCTGTAAGACACCCAAAACTTCATTTTGCCAAGGTTACTACAAAAGTGTAGCGTGGGTTGAAAAACCGTGGTAGAAACATGAAATTTGGGGTGTTTTTTGAGTTTTCCTCCAAAATTAGGAACTGTCAGGAAAACCAAAGGAATATATAGCATGTAAACATCCAAAGTCATCCATTCTTGCAAGTTTGACCTCCATTTGAGCCTCTGATAAAAAGCGTAGCGTGAGCTCGCTGCGTTTCTGTGCATCATGAAATTGCCAAAATACCAAAATTTGACCAAAATTCTCAAAATTTTCTGCAAAAATAGGGCTCAAAGGTAGAACAATATCTCTCTAACCATAACACTTTTTGAAAAACTAAGAGAATGTTTTGTTATTTGGTATGTTATGAACATAAACCTCCTCCTGGTTTCAAAAATACTTTCTCATTTGTTCATAATCCAAGTTTTAAGTTAGTCACTCATAAATTGCAGAAGCGCAGCGTGCTCTCAGCAAAAACACAACGTGGTCTTTGAGAGGGTGTTTGGAGGCCTTAATAGAGGAGTTTTGGGCTTTGAGTGGTATGTTTGGAAATATTATGATGTATTCTACACAACGAAGTCATCAAGAACTGCAAACACCTTCTCAAAACCCCTGAAAAACTGACTTGAAGTCAAGCTGTCCAAAAGTGCAAGAACCCTCCTATAGCAATTGTATTTTGGGAATTTATCTCAAATCATAACACCTGTGCATAAACTGAAGGAGGTTTTTTTCTTTCCTTGGTCTATTATTGAAAAAAACCTTTTTGAAACTTTTGACAAATTTCGATGCAAGATTTTGAGATTTTAATGGTAGAGAAGCTTGACGAAAATTGCGAAAGGTTTAGAGGTTTACTGCGGATAAAAATATTATGCCAGGCGACACAAGGATTTAAAGCTAATGCAATTGACAATTTTTTTTGGCGAAGGACACACATTTTGGATATTTCAACATTTGTTCTAACAGGAAGAATGGGAGAAAATCGAGATTCGGTCAAAAAACTGTAGGACAAGTTGGGGAGCTTGTACCAGTTGAAATCCCTGGTAAATAAGTTGTTACTTAGAAAGCAATTATATCTTTTGAGAATGAGTGAGGATATTTTGGTGACTGAGCATTTAAATGCGCTTAATTCCATAATAATCCAGTTATCTTTTGTGGATATTAAAATCATCGAGGAGGAGAAATGTATAAGCCTATTATGTTATTTTCCAGACTCTTGGGATAACTTAGTCATGGCTATAAGGATTAATTCAACCACATTAGTGCTAGAATAAGTGGTTGCATATATACTGTCAGAATAAATGAGAATCAAGAACATGTAAGGATCGACCAAAGATTCATTAGTGGTGAGAGGTCGACCGATTGACAGAGATAAAATAAAATTATTCGGTAGAAAGTCTAAGTTGAAGGGTAGATATTGTTAGAAAAACAGGACTGCAGAGCAATAAAATAAAACAAATGCGGAAACAAAACATAGAAGATACATAATACAAGAGAGACACAGATTTACGTGGTTCACCTAGTGTGGGCTACGTCCACCAGAGAAATTGCCAAGTCCTTCCTTTATTATTATCCAACAAATGAAGGGATACAACCTACAACAAAAACTGTTGTAACTTCCTCTTCTTTCTCTCACAGTCTCCTATCTCAGAATACAATAATCGCCATAATGCATAGCTGCAATACATTTCCCTCATAACAGAGGGTTTCCTTCTAGGGAAAAAAAACCCTAACATAATTTCTACCGTTAGATCTGCGACCTTATAATGAATGGTCCAAATTTACAATGAAATTACAATATACATTTACAAGGAATTTTTTCCTTCAGAGGCTTCGCCTCCGAACCCCCATTGGGGGACATTGCCCCTGAACCCCTGCATGCCCCCGAACCCCCCGTCCATGGGAATAGGCCCCCCAAACCCTACAAAGGGGGTAACCCCCCTCTGCACTCCCCCGCGTGGAAGAGTGTACATACTTCTGGGGTGTAAAGTCTTCATGGGGTATAAACACGGCTGAAAGCAAGGATCTCTGAATCAGGAACATAATCAGGCTCCACAACCAACAATCTCCCACATGGAGATTGATCTCAACAACTCCACCGCTACTGTATATGTTGGACTCTGAACCTTCTTGGACCTGACAAATTTCTCATCTTCATATTCATTCTTGAAGACCAATTGAAACTGAGCAGGAACTCAGTTTCTCTCTGGTTACTCCCTTTGTTAACATGTCTGCAAGATTCTGGCTAGTGTGTATCTTTTCCAACTTCAAATTTCCATCTTCCAAGGTGGATTGTATGAAGTGGTACCTCAACTGTATATGCTTAGTCTTCGAATGGAAGGCTGAGTTCTTTGCAAGATGAATTTCACTCTCACTATCACAATACAACCTACTATTCTCCTGCTTCTTTCCCAATTCCTCCATAAACCTTTGTAACCAAATCATCTCTTTACTAGCCTCTGTAGTAGCAACATACTCTGCCTCTGTTGTTGAAAATGAAACAAAATTTTGTTGTTTCGAAATCCAACTTACTGATGTTCCACCTATAGTAAAAACATACCCTGTGGTGCTCCTCCTGCTGTCTTTATCACTTTCCATATCTGAATCAACATATCCTTGTAGAAAAGTATTTGAACCTCCAAAACATAATGCATGAGTAGCAGTACCTCTCAAATACATGAGAATCCACTTTACTGCCTCCCAATGTTCTTTACTTGGATTGTTCATATACCTGCTCAAAACTCCCACTGCATGTGCAATATATGGTCTTGTGCAAACTATTGCATACATCAAGCTGCCAACTGTTGATGAATAAGGGACCCTGGACATGTATTCTATCTCCTCCTGTGTCTTGGGACACATTTCCTTAGTTAATTTGAAATCACTGGCCAAAGGTGTACTAACTG
>ML786176.1:79097-116866 GCA_009831015.1 Picea engelmannii | reverse complement strand
TGTATATGTATATGTATGTATATATATATATATATATATTCCCCTATTAAGTCTATGAGAAGGTGTTGGAAATGTGGTAAAATTGGGCATTATAAAAGGGAATGCAAGTCAAAGTAAATGGAAGTCGGTACAAGATCCGACGAGAAGCAATCAACTGAGAGAAAGACAACTCTAGATAAATGAGGTGATGTGTATTTGGGATCGACCAATACATAGTAGGATCAAGATGTTTGGTTGATCGAATTAGGGGAATCCTATCATATGACACCACATAGAGAATTTTTCTGTGAATATGAATGATATGAAGAAGTATATGTGTTCTTGGGGGATGACTCGATAACCAAAATTGTTGGACGGGGAAGAGTCAGATGGTTCAAGATGGGAGGAGTATAACCCTTCTAGGTGTGATACATATTCCAAGTTTGGCTAGAAACCTAATATCTATCAGTAAAGTGAGTGATGCAGGAGTGCACACTCTATTTCAGACGGATATGTGCAAGATGGTCAGAGGTGCAATGGTCTTAATGAAAGGAGTTCATATTGGAACCCTATACAAATTGTTAGGGAATGTCGACTTGACTCAATGAAAAAACATTATTGTTCCTAAAGTCAACTCGAATTCAACTCTACTCGAATCATCTTGGCGTGAGTTGATTCAAACTGACTAAACAAGCCTTCATCAAGTCGACCTGACCATGCTATGGAACTAGCAGATGGGACACATTGAATAAAAAGGATTTCGAGCTATTCATAATAAAGGTATGGTCGAATATTTTCCTAAATGTAATTTAGAAGTCAGTTTTTTTGAAAATTGCATATATGGAAAACAAGGTTGGGCGAGGTTCCAATCGGGAGAGACACGGGAAAATGGGATTCTAGAATTTGTTCATAGTGATGTGTTTGGCCTTGTATCAATGTATTCACTTGGTGGATCCTATATTATGTCTCCTTCATAGATGATTTTTCCAAGAAGACGTGGATATATTTCTTGAGGAAGAAATAAGTGGTTTTCGAGAAATTCAAAGAGTTTAAGTCTCTTGTGGAAAACCAAACAGATAAGAATATAAAGGTGTTGACAACTGACAACGGTGGTGAATTCCGTGGAAAACAATTTGAGTAGTTTTGCAAGCAGTCTGGCATAGCACACCAAAATACCACACCATATATCCCACAACAAAATGGAGTTGCCGAGAGAATTAACATAACGTTGATGGATAAGATACGGAGCATGCTCAGTGGTGCTGGGCTCGCATAAGAATTTTGGGCAGAGGTGGTCGACACTGCAAAATATCCCATGAATATGTCTCCTTCATCGGAACTAGTCGACATGACTCCACATGAGGTATGGTCTTGTAAGAATCCTTCACTTTCACATCTCAAAGTATTTGGTTGTGATGCATTTGTGGATGTTCCCAAGGAAAAGAGGAGCAAACTAGAAAATAAGGAAATCAAGTGTGTTTTCATTGGATACAAAGAAGGAATGAAAGGATATAATCTTTGAGATCTTGCATCAAGGAAAAAAATGGACAATCGAGATGTGGTATTTAGAGAAGTCGGAAGGAAGTCTGAGTTTGAAGTGGTTCAAACAGAGAATAATTCAGAAGAGGTTAAGTTTGAACTAAGGAACAAAGAAGAAGATGATTCAGATGAGTCGATTGAATTAGATGAAGAGATGGAACAACCGACCCTAATAGTAAGGAGGTCTGAACGAGTAGAAACCAGTTGAAAGGTATAGTCCTCCCAACTTTCATTCCACATTTGTGTTAATTTCCACTAACGAGGAGTCCAAGTCGGTCAGGGAGGAAGTTGACTCCACAAAGTGTAGACTTTGGAAGGACGCCATGGCCGACGAGATGTAATCCTTGAATAATAATGATATGTGGGGTTTAGTCTAATTACCTAACATACGAAATCTCATCGATAGAAAGTGGGTATTCAAGAAAAATATGAACGCAACAGGTCAAGTCGAGAAATTCAAAACTCGACTGGTAGCAAAAGGATACTCTCAAGTCGAAGGAGTCGAATTTGGTGATATTTTTTCCCCTATTGCAAAATTAAATTCCATTAGAATACTAGTGTCTCTGGCAACAATATTTGATCTAGAAATAGAACAAATGGATGTGAATACAACATTCCTACATGGGGTCTTGGAAGAAGAAATCTACATGAAACAACCTGAAGGATTTATAGTAAAGGGAAAGAAATATTTGGTGTGCGAATTGAAAAGATCCCTTTACAGTCTAAAGAAATCACCAAGGATGTGGTATCAAAAGTTCGACAGATACATCCTTAGTTTGGGATTTGTGAGAAGAAAAGCTAATCATTGCATATATTCCAAGGAAGAAGGTGGGAGTTTCATATATGTAGCATTGTATGCCGATGACATGTTTCTGATCAGAAACAACATGAACGCAATAAAGGAGGTGAAGAAACATATATCCTCCAAGTTCGACATGAAGGATCTCGATGCAACAAACTTCATTATGGGAATGGAGATCAAGAGAGATCGAGCAACTAGAAATCTCTGGTTGAGTTAGAGGAAATGTATTGAAACAATTTTGAAACGTTTCAACATGCAAGATTGCAAACCTATAAAGGTGCCAATTCCTGTGGGAGCAAGGATAATTGTTGAATAGTGTCCAAAGACACAAGAAGAGATAGAGGACATGACATACATTCCCTATGCAAGTGCTATTGGTAGTATAATGTATGCGATGATCTGCACTCGACCAGACATTGACCATGTAGTGGGAGTGTTGAGAAGATACATGTCGACACTTGGAAAGAAGCATTGAATAACTGTCAAGAGAGTATTTAGATATTTGTGTGGAAAAAAATACTATGCTATATGCTATCAAGGGAAGCCTCAAAATGACAGTGAAATATATGTACATGGATTTGTCGACGTCGACTGGGCTAGAGATCTGGATCGATGAAGGAAGACTAGTGGATATGTGTTCAATATGTTCGATGGAGCAGTTAGTTGGATGAGTAAGTGACAAACAATCATAGCCTTGTCAACAATAGAAGCTGAATACATGACAAACACTCATGAAAGAAAAGAAGCAATATGGTTGCAATGGTTGTGTTCAAGGATTAGGTTTGAGCAGTGAGCTATGAATAAAAATTGGGATAGTCAAAGTGCAATATTTCTAGCAAAGAACCCAACTTATCATTCCAAGACTAAGCATATTGATTTACAATACCATTTCATGAGATATATGGTGGAAAGAAACAAGGTGATGTTGCAGACATGTTGGAAAACATATCAGACTATTTGACCAAGTTTGTGAGTGCTGTGAAGTTCTCTTGTTGCAAAGAGGCAATGTCAATTGATGCCCTGGGTCTGTGAGCAAAGGTTAAGGAAACTCCTGGTTTCAACAAATAAGAGAACAAGTGGGAGAATTTTGGGTTGTTATATTCTTTACAGTGAAATTCAAGTCGAAGTGGATCGACTGGTAGTAAAAGTCGAAGGTTGAGGTGGATTGATCAGACAAAGTCAAAGTCGAAGTAACCAACAAAAATTCAAAGAGGTCAATTGCAAGAGGTTGACAAGCAGTCGAGTGACAACCAACTGAATACCGAATAAAGGTCGATTGGTAATCCGACTTGGTAGTCGACTATAACATAATCCTGAGATTCACAAGATTTGTAGCTAATGATCTACGTGGATATGTAACAATTTTTTTGGGAACCTTTCTTTAGGGTTTTTCCTACTATAAATCCTATAAATAAGGCGTGTTGTATTCATATTAAGTTGATATTCATGCTAATATTTAGCAATAGCTTGATGGTCATGTAGATGTAATCCAAATTAGCTACAAGGTTGTTTTTTTGTAAAACAATAGGGTATGATGTCGATTGTGTCTTAGGTGTAGACCAAGGTTAGGCATGTAACCTTTTATTTTGAATGAATGCGACAACAAGAGAGCAAGACGCTCAAGGAATGTTGGTTTTCTTGTTTGGGTTTCCAAGGTAAAATATTTGTGTACTATGTGTTTGCTTCGTCATTTATTTTGAACTTAAATCTTTCTTCCTCTCTTCTGTTAGGTTTAGCATGGAAGTGTAAATTTCCTAACAAGTACAATATCGCCTACAAATGATGAATAAATGAGGCATGCATGCAACTCAAGTGATTACGACAGTTCAAGTAATGAATGACAATCAATATAATTGAATGTTATTTCAAGTTGTATGTTTTAGAATATGTGTTTGTGAAAATGAGAGTTTTTGTTTAATGTACTTGACATATTGTCCCAATTGCCTGAGGACATGTTACCAATAAATGTAACAATTACATATTGGTTGCATTTTGATTATTATGAACCTTTATGTTGTCCCATTTTGTATGACGACATGTCTCTTATTCATATATAATAAATTGGGTTTCTTATTTTATTGCATTGCCAAATGTTGTAAAATGTTGCGTTGCTGATTAAATATTATGTGGATGATTTACATTGTTACAAATAACATAAGTTTAATTTGTTAGATAATGCATTAATGCAATCATTATATCAAAATGCAATAACAAAAATATAAAAAACAATATTATTAAAAAAATATTTGGTTTTGAGATCATTATTTGAAAATTTGTAAAAAATAAAATTAATTAAAATATATAGATATTGATGCATTGTATTCTTTTGAACTCACTAAATGGTGCATACCATAATATAGAAAACAATACGTTTTTATGAGTTATATGCACTGGTGCCAAAATTTGTGAAAAAACATCGTTCCTTAAATGACATAACGCACAATTATATTTATCGTTTCAAAATATTATGGTGCACATTATTACAATACACATATGTGCTCTAAATATATTATATGCAGCGGTGTTTTAAATATAATATACACATTGGTGATTAGTAACAAAGAATGGCGTCGACATCTCACCTCTAATATTCAAAATTTCATTACCCTTCAATGCACATGGCAATATAGACATAGATGCATATGAATTATACAACCATCGACGTGTCATAAAAAAAGAATGACTCAATGTGTAATATTTATAAGAGCATTGGTGCTTCCTATAAAAAACAATACGAATGGTGCATACATAAACTGAAAAATCCCCAGTGTTGCATAGAACAAAAAAGGCAGAACTAATGCATGATAATTATAAGAGAATCGATGTTGCATACAACAAAAAATGGCGGAACCGATGCATAATAATTATAAGAGCCCTGGTGATTTTTAGGTTTATGTACGCACCCGTGTGGGTTACTTAAGAATGAACTGGTGTGTTTTCCCAATACAAGAACTGACAAAAATCCTCTGCTTAAACCTCTGCCCGCCCAATTTTTTTAAGTTATATGGAACATTCGTTAAAACCTCCACTTCAAATAGCATAGGTTGTAGTGAAGTTTTTTTTAGAATTTTTTTCCGAATCTTGTAACACTAAAAACCTCTGCTACAAGGTGTTTTACTTGTAGTGAGTTAAAATCATGTCATGATTATGGCATTTTTCCAAAGACTACAAGAAGGAAACTCATATCTCTCAATAGACACATGAGAAAGAGGAATAAAGGAAGATGCTAAAATGAAAAATGGGTCACACATACAAAATTAGGCTAGATATCTAACATTGACATCAAGTATTCCAACATCGTTTGCATTGAAGAACCCTTGGGCGTAGACCCCCATTAAGGGAACTTATTCAAACCACCACTCGGAGCAAATAAAGATTCATACCAACGATAAAGGATGTAGTTAATTGCTGGAAAACAATAGATTTGAATTTTTGTCTCAGGATGAGCAAATCCCAACAACTGAGACACTAGAAAATCCCAACAACTGAGACATTGGAAAAACCCTTTCTGAAATCACGGGGAGTTTCCTCAACACAAATGGAGTTGTCTTTAGTCCAAATAGTAGATATCCCACTCATAAAAGAGGAAGATCATGCATAAAAAACAATGGAGGAGTTCGATAACTTCAAAGACATAGAGATAGCATCCTCTGATCTTAAATCCAAAGGAAAATATCAAATGGAAGTCGTGGATGAATAAAGGGAGAAAGGGACTCTAAAGAAAATATCCCCAAAAAAGAAGGAAGGAATTCAGTGAAGGTCCAAAGGGAGGAAGCATAAAATAGGGATATGATGATGGGATCTCAACCAACAATGGATAAATCTCTTGGAGGGGGGTCAAAAATCACTAGAATCTCTAGAAGCAGTGCACCTCAGAGAGGCAATGGTGTAAATATTTCATCCAAATTATGATACTTGTCTCATGGAACTGTAGAGGATTAGATAGCAGGAGCAAAGAAGCAACCCTAAAATATCTAATAAAAAAAGAAAAATCTACTATCCTCTTACTCCAGAGGACTAAAATGGAGTCACGAGAAGATTTAAAGGTTGAGAATCAATAATGGAGATAGTGTGAAGGAATAGTAATTGATTCAAGGGGAGCTTCAAGAGGGTTATGCACCCTTGGAATGATCAAGTTTTGAAGTTGGATTTCACCTTTCAAACACAAAATTGTATCCTTACAAGATTTATCATCTCCCAAACTAGTAATAATATTAATATTTTCAATTTATATATCCCTGTAAATTATATGGAAAAAGAAAGTTGTTGGAGATCTCTAATAACTTTGAAGGATTCAGAGTATGTCAACAATAGCATTGTTGCAAGGGATTACAATGTGGTTCCCTTCGATAATGAGAAAAGAGGGGGAAATATTATTAAACATCCCTTCAAGGAAAAAATGGAGGAACTAATAGTTGAGTGGGACCTTATAGATATTAAGCCAATCAAAGGGAAATACACATGGAATAACAAGAGGATTGTTCCATGACATATTGTGGCCATGCTAGAGATATTCTTGGTGCACAAGTATCTTCTCTTGCAATATTACACTCTTAAATCAAGGTTTCTCCCATAGTGTGTATATGATCATAAGCCAATTGTTTTACACCTTAAGGAATCTCAAGACTATGGTCTGTTTCCTTTCCATTTTAACTTGCTATGGCTAAAAAAATAGGAAATGGTGGACTGATTTTATGTAGCATGGAGAACATGGATTCTTGGTACCCAATATGCATATGGGAGAATAAATTAATGCTTTTTAAACAAGCCCTAAAACAATGGGTGAGGTCCTCTTACTCCTCTACATCGACACAAAAGAATGGCTTCGAACTCAACTCGAAGAGATGCAATCTAAAATGGAACATGAAGACAAAGCAACAAAACTTTAAGAAGAAGAGACTGCAATCCATCAAAAGATTCAAAGATCCATTCGAATTGAAGAGGAGACATGGAGGCTCAAATGATCTAGAAGTCTATGACTCAAGCTTGGGTACATAAATAAAACATATTTTCACAATCAAGCAAAGGCACAAGTCATTAAAAATAATGTTAAGGAGATAACATTGGACGATGACACTAAAATCTCTGATTTCCAAGAGCTAAAGATAGTAGCTAGAGCACACTATGGCTCCCTTTTTATTGAGCAAGATGACGTGGCACCCAAGGCCTTAGTGTCTATGATGGAGAATTTCCTATGGTTGTTTCAGATAAGGAGAATATAGAATTGATAAATCCAATTGAAGAAGAGGAAATATCAAGTGCCATATGGAGTTTGGAATCAGACAAGGCACTTGGGCTTGATGGGTTCTCAATGCCTTTCTATAGATATTTTCAGAACCTCATAAAATCATATCTTAAGTGGATTCTTTAGTATGCCCAAAGGTATTGCAAATTAGGGGGAAACACCAATTCATCATTCTTGGTATTAATCTCGAAAGAAGCAAATCGTTCCTCCTTTTCATTGTTTCAACCAATATCTCTTTACAACTCTTCATATAAAATCATGAGAAATATTATAGCGTCTAGGTTAAGAAATATTATGCCCAAGATAATCTCAGAAAATAAAGGGGGTTCATGCAGGATAGGCAAATTGTCGATAACATAGTGCTTGTGCAAGATGCCATTCACTTTTGTAAGGAAAACATGGAGAAGGGCATGATTATAATGCTAGACATGTTGAATTCCTTTGATCATGTGAGGTATTCCTTTATTTTTGAAGCAACATCTAAGTTTGGATTCAGTCCTTCATTCATCCATTGGATATCATCTTGCATAAACACTCCATGGATTGCTCCCTTGGTTAATGGGAGGCCCACCTATTTCTTTCAAGGAGTAGGGGTTTGAGGCATGTTTTCCCATTGTCCCCTCTTTAATTTATTATCACAGTTGATTCTTTGAGTAAGAAACTTGAGGTAGAATGACTTAGTGGAAATATTCCTAGTATTAATATTGTTAGTGGATCTAAGAGCTTAAACCACTCCCAATTTGCAAATGACACCCTTCTTATTGGAGGAGCTTCCACCATAATTGCATTCAGGTTTAATTAGGTGATAGAGACCTTTACAAATCATTATGGGGGGAAATAAACCATCATAAATGTTCAATATTAGGCTGGAATGTTAACACTCAAGTAATGCAATCTATTTCCATAATTTTACTATTTCCATTTTATGACAATTGGTCTTCCTTCAAGTATCTTGGAATCCCCATCTCTCTCAATAATCCCTCTTCTCACTCCTAGATGAGAATCATTGGAAAAATCAAAATACAATTTAATCAATAGTGATCTCAATAGTTAAACCCCATGGGAAGGTTGGTCCTGATAAAATCAGTTCTCTCAACTCTCCCTATCTTCTAATATTATGATATGCTAGCCTTGATTGGCATTATGCATCAAATTCGTCAAGACATAAGAATGTTTTTGTGGTAGGGGGGTAAGTTTAATACAAAGAAATATCATCTAATAAACTAGAAGGTTGTCAGAGATCCCAAAGATAGAGGAAGATTGGGGGTTAAATACCTATCCCTTATTAATATGGAAAATATGGGAGCTAAGATGCTATGGATAATGATTATAGGTAGAATGGAATGGTGGAATAAAATCTCATGGAAAAAATACTTTAGGAGAGAAAGAAATAGGTGCTTATAAAATTTAGTGGAGACCCAAAAAGGCTCTCATATATGGAAAATCTTGAAATATGTTTCCCCACTATTATGCTCAAGGCTTGTATTCTAGGGAATGGGAAAAATATTTCTATATGGGAGGATAACATACTAGGGAAATAAGCTTTATCAACTGATGAAAACATTATTTCATTAAGATCTTGGAAGGATAATGAAAATATGAAATGTTGCATGAAATATCAATTTGGGAAGAAAATTATGGAAAATGGTTGAGTTGGAATATTAGGAATCCACTAGAACCATTGTGTCCCTTGATTTCAGCCCTCAATCAAGCACTTAATGGGTGCACCCCATGGGATTATCATGCTAAATACTGCAGGGGTTGGGGCAAATCCATATATAGAGTAAAGGAAGGATATTTGGTGCACCTTTCCTGTCTCCCTCTTCCTCAACACTCTCCTATTTGGAAACAAATTTGGCATAGTGGATCCCCAAGATCAACATTTTCTACTAGATCATGACACATGGTAAGTTTCTAACTATACAAAATTTGAAAAAAAAGGGGTATTCAGGGCCCTTCTCAGTGTGAACTATGCACTTCAGTTGAAGAAACGATCCATCACTTATTCTTTGAGTGCAACCTCTCCAAAGAAGTACAGATTTACACCTTTGCTAGAATAATCCATTAAGTAAGATGGCCCACTTCTTCGAGAGAAATGTTCACTCTTTGGAGCAAATGCTATCAAGGATCATTCAAAAACAAAAAAATTCTGAAAAAAGTGTGGAATACACTTTTGAAATATATTTGTTGGAAGATTTGGCTGGTTTAGAATAACATTATTTTCAATCAAGTTTGGGACAAACCATATTTAATCATTGTCAAAGCCAAAGACATTTTATCATAATATCTCAAAGATATGATCATATTTGAATATCAAGCCTTGGACATCAATGAGGAGATTTGCTTAAACTAGTTAAAATTTTGAATTGATGATTCTTCTCCTATGCTTTCAAGGCCAATCAACGATCCTCATTGGAAAATTTGAAAGGAGAGGAAGAATTACAAGATTTCAAAATTCAATAAAGATCCTATTCCTTGTTCTTTAATGGGGAATAAAAGAAGAATCTAGGGGCGGTAGGAGTGGGGGAGAGTCTCCATGATCTGAGAGGAACAATAGTTTTGTCATTCACTTAGGGACTTGGCCAAGCTTCAATTAACCTTGCAGAGACATATTCTCTTCTGCGTGGTCTCATCCTTGACAAAGAAGTATATGTTAGAGTCATTCTATTTTTGGAGACTTAATGATTGTCATGAAGACAATGCTTGGAAAATCACTTATAGAGGGAATAAAACTAAATAAAATAGTTGCTCGAATAAAGTAGGAAACCAAATCCTTCTCCAAAATATCCTATTATCACATCAAAATAGATCTTAATGAATAAGCCCACTATGGGATAAATGAGCCACACAGTTAAGTCTTGGTTCCTTGATTAAAAATGGGGAGTATGAGACCATATATATCCCCTAAGTATCAATTTCAAATTGGTGAATCATCCTCATTAATTAACACATGAATCAAATCTTCATACCTCATCATAGTGGCATTGGGATGGGTGAGTCAAAGATAGGTAAAATCCTTGTAGCATGCCAATAGTCTTCATTCTTGTGGTTATTGAATGCTTGGCTAGTGCTCGGTACAGGGCTTGTGAGATAATGGCTTGGACAAAGTTTGAAAATGGACGAAAAATTGATTGATTTGTTGGTGCACATGGCCATCTGGTAAGTAATTCTCTTGTCTTTGAGTTGCTTGTCAACATCTATGTTTTGATTTGGAATGTTTATAACCCAAAAGAGGTTGAGTATGGAGACTAGGTGATAGGTAAATCCTTTCCTCTATCACTCAAAAGGTTCTATTCTGGTTGTCGGGTGTGCCTTTGTTTTGGTATTTTGCTTGTTGCTCTCCTTTTTGGTTTATTCCCGTAGAAGAATTCCAATGAAGATTGGGTGTTAGTTGAAGCTTGAAATTATAGTGTAGGCCTTTTTGTTTTTATTTGGAATGTTTACAATCTAAAATTCTGGATATCGAGTATTAGGAAAGTCCTAGCCTCTGTTATTTAGAAGGTTCAATTCTAGTTGGTAGGTTTGCACTTGTTTTGGTATTTTACTCGCTGCTCTCCCTTTTGGTTCAATCCCATAGAAGAATTACAATGAATATTGGGCATTGATTGAAGCCTGGAATTATAATGAAGGATGTGTGCCAATTTCCAAACAGGAGAGGTGCTTGGAATTTGGTCTTAGGGATTGCCATTTCTTGCCTTCTTTGGTTTTTGAGTTAGAGACATTGATTCCTTTGCACAACAATTTCTCTATTGACGTTCTGCATTTTGATTTTTGGGTATTCAGAAGGTCCGATGCCAATTCCTATGCTCCTCTAGACACAACTTCTTGTGCCTGTTTATTTTTTCTATATTAGCTTCAATGTGCAGGTTTGGTGATTCGGATTTTATGAGAAGAATGAAAATGAATACAAATTATTATTATTCTTAACAAAGAGACACACTAATAACAGAGATACAATAAAATTGGTTTCTATTCAATAAGAAAATGTGTTGAAACTGTAAAATGCAGCGGAAAACAATCTTGCTAGAATGGTGGCGGATTATCTCTGAGAAGAGACGTGTCTGCTGCGCTCATTCACAAGAAGATGGTTACATTGAGGCTCTCCAAGTCTTTTTACAATAAACAAGAATGCCAAAACCCTAGACATCCAAAAACCTAACCCTAAGAGATGAAGCGCCAAAATTCATGTGGGCCCGTTGGAAAGGTCTATCCGAGGACTACACATGTTGCCGTCAGACTCTAACTTTGTTTACAACCTAACTATCGCAAGCCCTAAAAACGTTGTTTAGGGCCTCAAAACGACCCTAGAAGTTAGGGACCTGAAAACTAGGAAGAAACTGCCAAACTGGAAAACTGCCAAAATGAGCCAGTTGGAATAGGTGGGAGGCCACCAACATCCATATGGATCAATCCTCCCCCATTAGGAAACAATTGTCTCCATTTTTTTGAGTGCCCCCATCAGATGAGGAAATTTCTGTTGAATTTGGCCCTGGGTGAGCCACTTTCCTTGGTGCAGGAGCTGCCCTGCTTTGACAACTCGATAAAGCTAGATCCTTTGCTGGAGAGTGCCCTTGACCTATGTGTCCACAATATGATCACTGGATGCATGTTGCATGCAGTCAAGGTTGAGCTCTGTTGGTGTCAACTGTTTTGCTATCTTTGAGGTGTCCAATAATGGTGCCAGAAGTATGGCCGAAGGAGATCCACGTTGAACACTGGGTGCGGGTGAAGGAAAAGGGGGAATGTTGAGCTCAAAAGCATTGTCACCCACAACCTTGGTGATGGTGTAAGTTTCGTAACAGAGTGGGCGAAGCTTTCGATGGGGCCCTGTAAGGCGTTCTTTTTGCAAGTGTAACCACACTTTGTCTCCCACTTGAAACTTATGTGGCACCCAGTGTTGATCATGGTGTTACTTGTACTTGGCATTGGAATTCTGTAAAATATCCTGAACCTGTTGGAGGATGTGTTGGATGTACTCAATGAACCGTGAGGCGTTGTCAACTTCAGTTGGAGAAAGTGATGAATCAATCGGGGTGACCGCAAGAGGTAGTGCAACATCCATGGGACCCAATGTTTGGAATCCCAACCCGACCAGAAAGGGGTTGTGGCCGGTTGAGCTATGTAGGGCTCTGTTGTAGCTTTGTTGAACATAGGGAAGACTCTCATCCCATGTGCGGGGGTGCTTGGAATTGTAGATGCGCATGATATGCATGATCATCCGATTAAAGAACAAAGAATGGAAGATGTGATGGAATATAAACTCAAGGCTTCTTCTATTTTGGAAAGGACATATGCTACCACATTTCCCTTCCCCTTTTTGTAGTTTTTTTTTCAAAATCAAACCCTTAAATTTTTGCTACCCATTTTTATTGCTCTTCCGATGACGATCTTTTCTCAAAAATTATTGTAGGATGTCATGGTTTTCCTTAACTTTAAAATTCATCTCAAGGAGATGTCGTTGCCATTTTGTATTACATGTAAAATTGTTTCCATTTCTTTTCATATTAGATTTCACCAAGTCTTTTCCCTTTAACTGTTTACTCTCAAAAGCTAGTGGTTTCCCTTCTTGTATCAATATTGCTCTAATTCCTTGTTCCAATGCATCACATTCAATTATGAATGTTTTACCAAAATAAGGTGTTGCCAATATTGGTGTAGAAGACATAATATTCATTAAGAGTGAGAATGTCAAAGTAGCCTCTTCATTCCATACAAATGATTTTTTATTCAAGAGAGATGTGAGTGGCCCTGTAATGCATGCAAAATTCTTAACAAATTTACAATAATATCCTATAAGACCCAAAAATCCTCTAAGACTCTTGATGCTCTTAGGAATAATCCATTTTGTGATAGCTTGAATCTTTTGAGGGTCCAATTCTTAAGAAATTTACAATAATATCCTATAAGACCCAAAAATCCTTTAAGACTCTTGATGCTCTTAGGAATAATCCATTTTGTGATAGCTTGAATCTTTTGAGGTCCACCTTGACCCCTTCTCATGAAAGAATTTGACCCAAATACTCTACTTCTTATTTCCCAAAAGCACATTTTAATCTTTTTACATATAATTGATTGTTTTCAAGAATATGTAGAATTTTATCTACATATTTAATGTAGTCTTCCCATGATTATATATAATGTTTAATGTGGTCTTCCCTTGTTTAAACTTCAAAAAGTTTTATAACAATCATTGCAACAATTAGAACAATTCAATAAAACTAAAATTAAATATGAAATAGATGAAATTTACAAAGAATTCTCACACCATTATTCAAATCCTATTATATATATTTTAAAATTTGATAAATTAACTATTAAGAACTCATATTTTAAAGATGTTGTTGTTTTGTTTTTTTACAAAATAAATTTGCACAAAATATTATTCAAAAATAATTACTCAAATCTGCAGACTGAGAATTTGAAAAAAATATCCAAAAAAATATAGCCCAAAAAAAATCATTTCTTAGAATATTTAGACTAAGATTATGTTAAAATTTAATACACTGAACAATTATATGAACATTTATATGTGCTCGGACATCCAAGATGTATAGAAGATTATCTACTCGCATACATACATATTCATTTATGACAACGATGGGATGTATAGATCCAACAACTTATATGAACTCAGATACTGACATAAATACTCCCAAGATCTCTGTAAAATTATCTACTCTAATGCATAATCATTGGTGACAACGAACGATGGGATGTATATTTATAGAACCAACAACGTATATGAAATCATATGCTGCCATACCCCAAAAATTCTGTGGGTGCGAGGTGCTTCTTGGACGATGTTGATGGTATTGCATCAATGAACTTAGATACTGTCATACATACTCTGGCTGCTAGGTGCTTATTGCTGGGATGATACTGATGGTATTGCATTAATTGTATTGTAAAGGTGTTTTGAATACCAACATGATCGGGTTGCATTTTGGCTTGCTCTTAAATAATTTCAAATGGGCACGAAGCCAACAGAATTAACCGCCACAGCCCATGATGAAAAACAAGCTGGTCTTCAAGTATCACAAACAAATTTACATGCCTTTTACTCTCAGTTATCACACGCTTTCTGCTGCTGCTGCTGCTGCTAATGGACAATCCACACAGAAACTGGCCCCGGACTTGCAAGACTCTGCAGAACGTAGGGAAAACCAATTGGGTGTTACAGATATGAAGCGAATTCGGCCTCAAGTGGACTCCAATGCATGCTTCCTTTTCTTGCAGGTATGTACCAATGTAAGCTCACTCAAACAACTCCATACCCACATTCACATGAGTGGACTTGAGCATAATTTATTTATAGGGACCAAGCTTGTGAGCTTGTATGCCATGTTGGGTTGTTTGTCTGATGCACGCCTGCTGTTTAACAGGCTGTTTGTGTTTGAAAGGACTGCCTTTCTATGGAATGTGATGATCAAAGGGTATGTCTATAATGGGTTATGTGGGGAGGCACTTGCACTGTATAATAAAATGCAGCACGTGGGCATATTGCCGGACAATTTTACGTTTTCTGTTTTGCTCAAGGCATGTGCTAGCTTATCAGCGTTTCAAGAGGGGAAAGGAATTCATTATCGCTTAATTGTAATTGGGTTGGAATTGGATGCCTTTGTGGGATCTGCCCTTGTAGACATGTATGCAAAATGTGGGAGTATAGAAGATGCACGCCAAGTGTTTGACAAAATGTCTAGTAGAGATACTGTCTCATGGAATTCTATGATTGCGGGTTACGCCCACAATGGACTTCTTGAGGAGGCCTTGGGGTTGTGTTGTCAAATGAGGTTGGAGGGTGCTGAACCTGACCGGGTTACTGTTGTGAGTGTTCTCTCGGTGTGTGCCAACTTAGGAGCTCTGGATCATGGCGAGGAGATCCATGGTTATGCTATTAAGAGTGGATTGGAGTTGCATGTTTCTGTGGGAAATGTGCTGATTGACATGTATGCCAAATGTGGGAGTGTGGCAACGGCGTGTAATGTGTTTGACAAAATATATGAAAGAGATGAGGTCTCGTGGAATACAATGATTCTGGGGTATGTGCAGAAGGGGTATGCCAATGAGGGTTTGAAGCTCTTTAATCAAATGCAATTTGGAAATATGAAACCAAACTCGGTTACCATGGTAAGTATGCTGCCTGCATTTGCTGATATAGGAGTTCTGGAACAAGGGAAATGCATCCACAGTTATATAGTTAAAAACGGGCTTGAAATGGATGTTTCTGTGGGGACTGCCCTTGTGGACATGTATGCCAAATGTGGTGGAATAAAGATTGCAAGCCTAGTGTTTGAGAAAACAACTGAAAAGGATGTGGTTTCATGGAATGCCATGATTTCTGGTCACATCCTGAATGGATGTGCCGATGAGGCATTAGAGCTTTTCCATCAAATGCAAATGGCAGATGTGAAACCTGACTCTGCTACCTTGGTGAGTGTACTATCAGCATGCGGCCGTTTACGTGCTTTGCATCAAGGGAAGTGGATCCATGCTTACATAATTAGAAGTGGATTGGAGTTGGATGTTTCTATAGGTAATTCGCTTGTAGCCATGTATGCAAAATGTGGACATGTAGATATAGCACAGCAGTTATTCGATGTATTATCTCAAAGAGATCTAGTCACATGGAATGCAATAATTGCTGGGCATGTGCAGAATGGGCATGCCAAAGAAGCTTTGGAACTTTTTCATCAAATGCAACTAGTAGATATGAAACCTAATTCAGTCACCATGCTGAGTGTGCTCCCAGCCTGTGCTGATCTAGCATCTCTGCAACAAGGTAACTGGATCCATAATTTGATAATTAGAAGTGGACTCGAGGCAGATGTTTCTGTGGTGACTGCCCTCGTAGACATGTATGCCAAATGTGGGAACATAGATGCTGCAGGGCAGTTGTTTGACAGAATGACTAAACAAGATGTCATCTCTTGGAGTACAATGATTGCAGGGTATGGAATGCATGGCCTATATAAGGATGCCCTTAGACTTTTTGGTCAAATGCAACAAGCAGGCATGAAGCCGGATCACATCACTTTCATTGGTGTTTTATCTGCATGCACTCATGCAGGTCTCGTGGATGAGGGCTGGCGATACTTCAATTGCATGAGTGGAGATTTTTCTCTCACACCTAGGGTGGAGCACTATGCTTGCATGGTTGATCTTCTTGGTCGTGCTGGCCGGTTGGATGAGGCCGAAAACATTATAAAACATATGCCAATAGAACCTGATAGTGAGGTATGGGGGACTTTACTTGCTGCCTGCAAAGCTCACTGCAATGTAGAGTTGGCAGAACGTGTGTCAAAAAACCTTCTTGAGTTAGAGCCTGAAAATGCTGGAATTTATGTGTTGCTTGCAAACATTTATGCCGTAGCTGGAAGGTGGGAGAATGTAAGAAAGGTAAGAGCAATGTTAAAAGACAACAGATTGAAAAAGAATCCAGGATGCAGCTGGATTGAGATCAAGAACAGGGTTCATGCATTCATAGTTAGAGACTGAGCTTGCCCGCAAACAGAGAAAATCTATTGTATGCTAGGTAGTCTGGCTAGACAGATGGATGATGCAGTGTATGCACCTGCACCCAAGCTTTTGCTGCATGGAGTGGATAAGGGGGAGAAGGAAAACATCCTCTGCAGCCACAGTTCAAAGTTGGACATTTGAAATTTGGATTTTGTAATATCAGGACTGGGGCACCTATCAAGATTGCCAAGAGTGACAGTTTTCGTGGTGTCTGTCACATTCTTACTAAGTGCATCTCCAAGATTGTCGTGCAAGAGATGCAAACTGCTTCCCGAGTTTTAAATATCGACAATATTCTTATGGTCATTTCTTGTGATGCTGCTAAAACCAAGCAGCGAGCATCTGCTTATTGCTTTACTTTGCACCGTGTCTAAGAATTATTCCTTTTTCTAGGACGACATAGTACTCTGGAATTTAGAGGTGCTGTATTTTAACCTAGGGTGAATCAATTCTTGTATATGGTTATGCTCGCTGCAATCATAATGCTATGTTATTTAATATTCATACAGTTAACTCAGGAGAAATAATGACATCTTATGAGCAGCAAATTGAAAAATGAACTTGTAAGGAAGTCTCTTGAAATAACAGAAAGTTTGACGACTGTCTTACAAAATTTTATGAGAAAACTGTTGTGAACTGGAGGCTTACTGCTGAATCTGGATTTTGTGATCAATTTCCAAACTAGTTTAATTTATCTTTGTTTGGACTTTGACAATTAGTTAATTTACAACACATTGTGATTCCTTACAACCCCTTTAACTATCAACGTTGTGGCATTATCATAAGTCCTAAATATCAATTTTGTAGAATGAAGGCCATGATTAGAAGTATCGATGTGAGCATAGTTGAGTTATACAACAACACTATAAGTACATGCCTTGGATTAATTATACATCAGGCATTTGAACAGAGGAGTTATGTTCGAATTTCAGGCTTATCTTCCACCTGCACATGTGCAAAAAGGAACAACAAATAAATGCTGCCATCAAAACTGTCAAACACAAAGATTGCTGCCAGTGTCAATCAATCAAAAAGAGTGTCAAGGACTATATGATTCTATAGTGGGTGACAAGTTAATGCAAAATCCTCAAACAAGCGTTCAAATGTTGCCAACCAGTCATCAATCCAACTACTGTAAATACTAATAGTGGGTACCAATCCAAGATTTTGCCATTTATGCCTCTTCAGTTTCGATATGTAGGAAAAGTAATTATTATACCAATGAGTATGGCAATCGGAATTTTGATCCCTATATGGATAGCGAGAATGCCTTCGGTCACTATAATTAGGATGCTTGTATCGCTGAGATGTGGAGGGCGAGGCCTCTGGTGCTGACAAAATAGAAGGGGAATGTTATGACCCCATATATACTATATGTAGATTATAAAAGCATAAACAAATGCTACTTAACAAGGTTAAGAAATTGAAACAAGAAAAGAAGCACTGTCGAAATCAAAAGAAAGCAAGGCTCTTAAATGAAGAGATTACCAAAAGATTTGAAGAGGAAATCTGCAAGAAGGTTAAAGAAGCACTTAGCAATCCAAAATCGAAAAAGAACGAAAGGAGTTGATGCATAACATCAATCTTTCCCTATAAAAGAAGAGGGAATAGAAGATTCAAGAGGGTCGCCAAAATATACTTGAAGTTGTGCTCCGGCTTGAGGATGTACATGTCAAATATGATGATATTATATCAAAGGTGAGAGCAATTAAAGAGAAAACACAACAATTGGAGTATGTCATTATACTAGAAAAGCAAATGGATGATAAGGGTGTGAAAAATGATGGAAGACCATCATTGAAGGTGGAACCATATAGACACTCTCATTGCCAAGAAAGTTGGCAAGAAAGACAAATATCGACATCAACATTATCAAGGAAGTAGATGGAAGAATCAACGATATTCTTGGAACAAGGCATCAATGATTCTTTATTCCACAAGATATTATCAAAGACCAACAACTACAACAAATTGAAGAAGCTACAGTAATGAAGAGAATTAGAGCAAAGGAAGCTATCGAGGATTGACATTGAAAATAATTGAATATGGATGGATCGATAATCAACAGTGGCAAAAAGGGAGCAGGAATATAAGAAAATCCTATTACTTGGTTTTATCACATGTGAAATCCTATAATCAATAGTGACAACAAGGGAGCAGGGATATAATAAAATCCTATAACTTGGTTTCATCACATGTATAATCCTTAGCTACAAAGCTTTAAGGACAAAGCTCTTTGAACGATGGTACTATGTTATGACCCTATGGAGGGTATATATGGGGTTAAATGTATATGTAATAAGGCTTGACCTAATAGGGGCCCCAGTGCAATGGGGGAGAACATGTATATATAGAGGTCAATATAGTTACTAGCGTGGACATTAACATATGATTTGTTTATATGAATATATTGAGGTTATTTGAAGGAGGTTATTTTAATGAATAAGGAATCATTATGTAACTCATCTCTACTATCTATTTGGGAGTTGTGCTTTACACTCATATCTTGTGTATATTGTATGTATTCTTATTTCCTATGTTATTATGGGTATTTAAATTTTAGTTCACAACACATATGGGCCCCCCATTAGGTCAACCCCTATTACATATACATTAAACCTCACCCCATGTATACACCCATTAGGGTCATAAGAAGGAAGGTTATGGTTCCTGCTAAATGAAAGGTGTAGTAGGATTTGGTTATTGCGAATCAATAGTAGAAAAACCATCAAATGTGATAGATTCAAGCACCATCACATCATCAATAGACAATTTCAAAGATGGTGTAAGACATGGTTCTTGCAAAATAGTAGTAGAACAAATAGTTGTTGCAGAATTTCCGTTCTTACAAACAATAGTTGTGAATGGGATCAGGGTGACTTGCATTTGGTGATGAAGTTTCAAAATATCCAAGCCTTGATATCACTGGTCTCATCTTAGGCTCAATAGGAGTAACATTAACTTTTCCATGTTACCATATCCACAATTTGTATAACCCAATTGATGAATCAATTTGAAACCAATTCCTTTAGTATGCTTCTCGATGCTTATGAGTAGCCAACAATGCATGAGAAGACGTCACATTAAAAGAGTGTTGTATACCCTTTTGCAAGGTGTCAAATAAATTTTCCTTCTTCCATAATGTTAGCTTTTGGTGTTACTTTGAAAGTGTTTACACCATGCTTGAGGGTGACAGTTTCATGTGACGTGGGGTGCATGGTGTGTTGACTACCCTTGGTTGTACCATGATGGACATACACATTGGAGATATCTTACTCATGGATTGTTATACTTTTACTTGATGCTTATGCAATGCACTTCCTTAGAACGTTGGAGACCTATGTGGCTTAGTGACATTCTTCATGGAGGTGTGCACATAGAGGGCTTGGTTGCTTGCCTGGGAGGACGACCCATTTGGAGGAGGGCGTTGAGCCCTAGGTAGCATGGGGACACATGGTATCATGCAAAGAGGATTATACTTGACTTGAGGACGCTTAGGTTGAGGAGTGATCATGTAGGTGTGGTGGACCAAAGGTACACTTGGCTTTGGAGGGAGCTTTGGAGCATTGGAGGCCTTTCAAGGAGCATTGGACACTTCTTGTGGAGCATTCACTTTGGGACATTTGCTTGATACATATGCATACATTGGAGCTTGGCATGTGTCACTTAGAGTCGGAGCACTTAACACATGGGCATATCTAGTGATTAGTTAAGTTGCGTGTTGTGAACATTATCCACATTTTAATCCAACTGCCCCCCCCCACCTTTTATATAAATAAAAGGAAGAGAGAGTCTTTCTTTCATTCATATTGATCATGTACTTATATTAGAGATGCGATAGCTAAATAAAACTTGTCTCTTTTACTTGCTCTTCTTCATTGTAATTTTCTCTCTGTCTTGAGTTCTAGGGTTCTTGATGTGATTCAAGAAGAAGAATAGAGTTAGGGTTTTCCCTAAGAAGACAAGGGAGCTAGAGTTTGAGATAAACCCTAGAGGATCAAAGAGCGCACTTGGTCTTGTAGTTATTGTGAGAGAAGGAGACTAGGGTTTTGTGGCATTTAAAAACCCTATTACTACTTGTTGAAATATTGTAACTTCGAAGAATATTCTAATTATATTTGAGTTATTATTTTATAGATCAAATCCCCTTTTTTGGATTGATCAAGTCGGGCCTTGTATAAAATCAAATCCCCTTTTGTGGATTGGTCAAACTGTATTTGTATAGTGGTATTTGTAAAGTTGCCCCCTAGTAATTATAAAGTGGTTTTAACTACTTCTATGAGAAGTCAACTCAACCAAGTGAAGAGACACAACCCTAGCACCATCTCACACTTATATTTATATGTGAGGTTGGTGTCTCATTTACACACACTCACTCACTCATCTAGTGAGCATATCTTGAAGGAAGTTGTAGTTGCAGGAGGAAGGAAAAGAGAGGCGCATGCTCAGTCTTGGCCTGTCTTTGGTGTTTTGGTCTTAGTCTTGGCATTGTATTGGCAATCTATTATTGAGGAAGTTTTGTTGGGTTTTCTTCCCCATGAGGGTTTCCCAAGATAAAAAGTTGTGTACCTTGTTATCGTGTTTCTTTCAGTGTTTCTCTTTATATTGTTGTTTTGGAAATGCATTGAATTCTCATGAAATTTGGAAATAACCTAATAACAACAGTAAAAAATTAACATGGTATTAGAGCTTGATTGAATAAAGTATCTTTCACTGGGTATCTAGACATTTTTGTTGTCGTACAAGAAAATTAGGGCTTTTTACTGAAGATGATTATTTTACCAAAGACCACATTGGGAAGTGCACCCTGCCTTGGCACATCTTTTGACAACTTGAGCGAACTTTTTCAGTGGATGGATTCTCTGGAAAGTCAAACCCTAGTTTTGACTGGTATCGGAAAACCAGAAAACCAAAACCAGTACCAGAAGCACCAATCCAGAAGTGCGCAAGTCTAGTTTCGGGGGGTAAAACTTGCATTTTTCAAAAACAACCAGCTCCAACAAACTCACCTCAACCCAACACATCTCCTGGTAAGTTCAGTTTCATTTTCTGAGCACTTTCATTTTCTGGTCATTTTCTTAGCTCCAGGTCAAGATGTATGCAAGCACCAAGCTTGTTGACAAGTTAGAAGGTGTGGAAAATTTTCGTTCTTGGAAGTACATAATTGGACTCATTCTTAAAGAGAATGACCTTGCAAAATTCATAAAAGAAAATGTACCAGGGCCCGAAGAAAATGCAGCCAAAGAAAAGTACAAGAAGGATATGATTAAGGCTAAAAGGATAATTGTAGACTCTATTAAATACCACTTGATGCCTCAAGTGTCTTCTAAGAATACTCCAAAAGATATGTTTGATGCCTTAACCAAAATGTATGAAGGAAGGAACATCAACCAGAAGATGAACTTGAGAACCCAACTCAAGAATACAAGAATGCAAAAAGGAGAAACAATTCAAGACTATTTCTCTAGGGTTTCTCAATTCAAGGAACAATTAGAGGCAATTGGAAATGAGATAGATGAAGATGAACTCGTGATGACAACTCTTAATGGTCTCACAAGACCTTGGGATGCCTTCATCCAAACTATTTGTGCAAGAAAAGAGAAACTCCAATTTGATAGCTTATGGGAAGAATGTGTTCAAGAAGAAGCAAGAGTGGCTAATCGAGAAGCCATTCTAATAAGAGATGAAGATCAATCCTTAGCTGCTCATGCTAAGGGTGGAAAGGGAAAGTCTCATTTTCAAAAGGAGACACATTCTCATAAAGAATCTCACGCTCCAAAGAGATTCCAGAAATATCATAAGGGGCAAAGAAAGGGAAAATATTTCTTCTCCTACCTGTGTTATCATTGTGATAAGATGGGACACATTACTAAGAATTGTCCTGCCAAAAGGGAAGAATACAAGAGAAGAAATAACAAAAGACATCATGCCCATGCAGCTGAAGATGATGAGCCACCCAAGAAGTTAGCTAAATAAGAGATTGAAGAATATATTTTGTTTCTCTCTCTCTCAGGATCCGTGACACCTAGAGAGGATACTTGGCTCATAGATAGTGGTGCCTCTAAGCACATGACAGGTCAGAAAAACACTCTCTAGCCTTGTAGAGAAGGACTCCCCCCATAAAGTTTCACTTGGAGATAATTATCAGTACCCAATCAAAGGAACGGGAGAATCCACCTACAAACTTGATTCAGGAACTCCGATGAGAATGATGGATGTACTCTATGTACCAGGTTTGAAAAATAACTTACTCTCTATTTCTGCTCTAGATAAGAAAGGTTTCAGGGTTGCATTCATAGATGGTGAAGTTCTTATTGTTGATATTATGGTAGCTGCGGGAGGTATTAACCTCCACGTGTAACCCTGACAAGAATAGAATCTTATGGGAAGCAAGAAGAAACCCTAAAGCATTGGACATAACCCTAGAAAACAAGTCAACTAAAGGAAATATTTAATATTGAGTGTTTAGCCTCTAGAATGAGAAGTCGACCCAGACATCTAAGTAGAAACAATATAAATACAGGACGCCAGATCTCATTTGGTACACATAGCTCGCAACTGCAGAAATGTAAGAGAGGGCACTACATAAATTGGGTAAGTGCGCAAGTCTGGAGAGTAGCTGCAACTGTAGCTACTGCAACCTGTATTCTCGGTTTAGGCTTCGACTTTCTATTGGTTATGGTTTGGACTTTATTCCTTTTGTGCTAGCTCTGAGAGAGGTACACTACATTGATTGGCTATTAGGCCTAAGGTTTTCTTTCAGAATTATTCTTTGTCAAGGTTAAGGTGCTCGGGGGTGGCTTCGACCTATGATTGGGTGACAATATTGCTATATTGTCTATGGTTAAACGAGCACACCTATTATTTCTAACATGTTATGGGCCCACACTATCTTTGGACAGTCTAACCGTTGGAAGATAGATTGGGAGGATTTGCTCAATTAGAGTTGCAGTTGCAGTCAGTTTTTGTTGCAACAACAAAACCCTAACCCTCTTGTTGAGGCACCTTAAGTGAAGAGATTGACCTAATTTCTGGATAGCTTAGTGCGCCCTAACCCAACACACCTCCTGGTACTCTCAACAAGCTAAGACACCAAGTTTGAGTTTTTGGTCAAAGTCAAAGGTTGACCAAGTCAAAGCAGTCATGACTTACTCTATGAAGTCAGAAAACAAGTTAGAAGGGGCTTCTAACTTCAGAACATGGAAGACAAGGATTGATTTCATCCTTGCCAAGCATAAAGTGTTGGATATCGTGAAATGAAAGATTGTGGAACCACAGGTTGAAGAAGGAAAAGAGAAGGAACCTCAGAACATTGTAATTATGGAGAAGTTCAAGGATAGTGACATCAATGCCATGAGTATCATAGTGGACTCTGTAAAAGACCACTTGATACCCTACATCTCTCATCTTGACTCATCTAAGAAGATGTACGATGCCCTAACTAACCTCTTTTCAGTCATAAACATTGGACAAGTAATGAGTCTGAAGAATGAGCTCCGTGACATGAAAATGAATGATGATGACATCATAACATCATACTTTGTGAGAATCTCTCAGTTAAAAGATCAACTACAAGCTATTGAAGAAATCATTTCAGAGAAGGAATTGGTAAATATAGTACTCAATGGTCTTCCCAAGACATGAGATGCATTTGCTGCAAGCATGAACACAATGAAGGAGTATCCCACATTTGAAGAACTTTGGACTTGCTGTGCACAAGAAGAATCAATGATTAGCGCAAAAGAGAAATTCCAAAGGAAAGATGATGATCAAGCCTACACAACAAAGTTCAAGAAATTCAGGAATAAGAAGAAGTTTTACTCAAGGAAGAAACCAAATCAAGAGAAAGATATGTCAAAAATACAATGCTTCAACTGTTGAAAATATGGTCACTACAAGAATCATTGTACCGAGTTAAAGAAAATGAAGGAAACACACGAAGCATCAATTTCCGAAGAAAGGGAACCCTCAAAGAAGGCCAAACATGACAAAAAAAACTTCTTCTTCTAAAACAAGGTAACAATATTCTTAATAGTTATTGTACATACCATGTTTACATAGTTTCTGTACATATCTTGCATATATATTTCTTAGAATATAAGATGTTCAAGTGAAACAATACCTATGGAAGAATAACAAGATAAAGATTGCTATCACAATAACTAAAAGTCAAGCAATACTCATGAAAAGATGAAGTACATTGACAATCCTTGGTAACAATTCCTGTGGAAGCTATTACATAAGTAACAACTGCAAGATAAGCCGAAATCATAATCAAACTTGAAGAAACCCAGAAGAAGTAAAAACATAAAGAAGTCAACAATCAAGAGGAAATTAGAAAAAGACTTGTGACACTTTGCAGAAGGCAAAAAGGATGCAGATGAAAGTGTGGATTCTATTAGATGGAGGGAGCTGATTACATAATTCCAAAAGAAGAGCATGCATTCATGCATGAAGCAATGATTATGAGGGAGCTAATCCTAAATAATATGATCCATTGAGGATTATGAAGTATCTATCCATGCTCCCATTGAAAGTATCAGCCATGAAAAGCAACATGTGTTCAATCTGACTTTAAAAGAAGTCTTCTTTGAAAAGAAGCCTTAAAGTATCCTTGGTTGTCCATCTACATCCATGATCCTACGATGAAAGGAAGAAGTTGGAATCTTCAGGGCATGGAATCTATAGAAAACTCCATGGATCCAAGAACTAAAGAAAAACATGAGGAAGAACATGAAGATTCCAAGAGAGAAAGAAAAGCCAGAACAACCAGTCATTATACTGAGAATCACAAGACTACCAGCTTGGTTTGAACCCACTAGAAGCAATCAAGCATAAGAAATGGAAGTTATGATGAAGAACAATATATGTAAGAATTTGTGAAAAAGGATTATGAATGGAAGCATTGCGAGATTCATAACTAGAGGTTCTTCCAAAAGAAGGAGAAGACTATGATAACAACTTGTTCCCATAAACCAGATATACCTCTATCTGAGCTATTATATCTCTTGCAGTATCCATGAATTGAAGTTTACATCAGTTGGTTGTAAAATACTGTTCTTCCCAATAGAGCATTTGAGGAAGAAAGCTTATGTAAAGCAATCTCAAGGTTTTGAGGTATACCAAAAAGAGACCCATGCATGTAGATATAAGAAGACCTTGTATGGATTCAAACAACTTGATGCTGAGTATCTCATATACAACAAAAGCATGGTGAAATTTTTTTATGACATAGATAGTGTATCCGAACAATTACTCATAAGCTTGGGATGATGGATTGCTAATCCATGGTAAACTCTCATGATGACAGAAGAAGTGCTACTTGAATATATTTCAGTTGAGCCTTGCCACGATGTCATGAGCTAGAAGGAAACATAAGTGCTGAATTCGACCATGATATATTGTAATGATCAAAGCTATATGAATCCTTTAGAGAAAACCAGTGTTCCATGAAAGACCAAAGTTCATTGAGATCAAGCATTACATTCTCCATGATGAAGTCCAGAAAAGAGAAGTGGTTCTCCAATATATATCTCCACAGATGAGTAGATAACATATATTTTGGCAAAACCCCTCTCCAAGATGAAAAGTTTGCAAGCTAGGGCTCGTGGAGATGAATTCCTTATTGAAAAAGGAAGAGATTACTCCCAATTTGGGAGAGAGTACTGATGTGTTATTGATTTATGGATAGTCATTTTTCGGTTTGAAAAATGGTCCAGGATGAGCAGTTCCTTTCTAGTTCAGAAAGTGGTTCGAGATTTCTGATGGACAGACATTTTCCAGTTCGGAAAATGGTCCAGATCGGATAGTCATTTTCGTAATGAAAATGGTTTGATAGATTGTTGATGTACCATAGACAACGATTCCCCTTGTGGCCAGTGTGGGGGAATGGTCTAGGACAATCATTCTTCTTGGCATTCACTCTGAGTAGTGGTCAAGTAGAATGGTCCGCCTCGTCGGACAGTCATTCTTTCGAAGTTCACAGTTATGAGCAGTTTCGAAGAATGGTCCGTTTTGGAGGTTGGTGCAGGACAATCATTTCCTTAGGAAATGGTTCAGATAGTCATTCCCTAGGGAAGACTCATTCTCTCCAGGTTGCACTATGTTTAGTGCTGGAGGACTGGCCCAGTTAAGTGAATGGTCCAGGTTCAACAATTAAGGACAGGCATTCCCTAGGGCATACTCATTCTATCCAGGTTGCACTATGTTTAGTGCCGGAGGAATGGCCCAATTAGGTAAATGGCCTAGGCTCATAAATCAGGGACAATTATTCTTCCATACTTGGGAAGAATAGTCTAGATAGCCCATGGTTGATGTTTTTACTGTATGAGGGCAGATGCTCTTCTAGATCTCACAGATGTGAGAGGAAGAATGGTCCAAATGACTCAGTTTATATCATGATATTGTTTCTATGCAGGTTTATATTAGATGATATGATTGCTATGGAGATTATATGTCTCTAGATAGTAGATGTATGCTACTGTGGTGGATGTGTTCCACTGGTTGTGACTATGTGTCACTGATTAAGTAGCCATGTGCTACTTGGTGTGGTTGTGTACTCCTATGGATAGACACCTTTGTGTTCTATTGAATGTCATTGTTCTAATTGCCATATAGAGTATCAATAGTGTTGAAAAAGATTATCAACTAGATGGATAGTCAGTGTGCTCATGGACATAGATTCTCCAGGTGGAGAATGGTCCAGATAGAACAGATTGCTGGTGGATAGGTATTCTCTCCATGGAGAATGGTCCAGGTTGACAGTTTGTTGACATGTCATGGACTAGTATTTTCCTAAGGCACAGATTGTGGCCCGATTAAAAAAGTGGTTTAGGACCGATATTTTCTAAAGCATATAGCTTGAGATGGATCTCTATGGTACATATTGTTAGAAAGTAATATATGTGCTCATTTAACCATAGACAATATAGCAATATTGTCACGCAACCATAGGCCGAAGCCACCCCCGAGCACCTTAACCTTGACAGAGAATGATTCCGGAAGCAAACCTTAGGCCTAATAGCCAATCAATGTAGCGTACCTCTCTCCAGAGCTAGCACACAAGGCAGAAAGTCCAAACCATAACCAATAGAAATTCCAAGCCTAAATCGAGAATGTAGGTTGCAGTAGCTGCAACTGCAGCTACTCTCCAGACTTGCACACTTACTCAGTTTCTGCAGTGCACACTCTTACATTTATGTAGTTGTGAGATGTGTCTATCAAATGAGCTCTGGCATCTTGTATTTATACTGCTCCTCCTTAGCTGTCTGGGCCGAATTCTTATTCTGGAGGCTAAAATCTCAATATTAAATATTTCCTTTAGCCGACTTGTCTTCTAGGGTTATGTCCAATGATTTAGGGTTTCTTCTTGCTTCCCGAAATATTCTATTTTTGTCAGGGTTACACGTGGAGGTTAATAACTCCCACAACTACCATAATATCAACACTCCCTCCTAGCTAGGGAGGTATTGAAAGCAATGGTCTTGAGCATAAACATATCATTCAACCGATAACATCATCATAACCACACAAGCTATCTCATGATTAGATCACGAGCACCATCATCACTATCAATATAATCTAATAGCATCAACTACATCGTCTCTCGAAGCCATACTCCATCTTAGTAATCAAGCATGATACTGAATAAGTCACTCACTCCACAGAGTGATACAAGAACCATTCTTCTAATCCAGGCATATGTACTAGAAGAATAAATGTCCTGGACCATTTTATGTCTGTAGAATGTCTGTCCATCAATACACTAACTATCCATCTAACTGATAATCATTTTCAACACTACTGATAGTCTACATGGCAATCAAAACAATGTCATTCAATAGAACACAACTATGTCTATCCATAGTAGTACACAACTACTATCCAATGATACACAACCACACTAAGTAGCACACAACTACTTAATCAATGACACATAGTCACAACCAGTGGAACACATCCACTACAGTAGCATACATCTAATGTCCAGAGACATACAATCTCCATAACAAACATATCATTTGATATCAACCTCCATAAAACAATATCATGATATAAACTGAGTCATCTGGGCCATTCTTCCACTCACATCTGTGAGATCTGGAAGAGCGTCTGCCCTTAGAAGGTAAAACATCAGCCATGGGCTATCTGGACTATTTTTCTCAAGCATAAAAGAATAACTGCCCCTGATTTATGAGCCTGGACCATTCACCTAACTAAGCCATTCCTTCAACACTAATCATAGTGCAACCTCGAGAGAATGAGTCTGCCCTAGGGAATGCCTATCCCTGATTGCTGAACCTGGACCATTCACCTAACTGGGCCATTCCTCCGGCACTAAACATAGTGCAACCTAGATAGAATGAGTCTGCCCTAGGGAATGACTTTCCGGACCATTTCCTAATGGAAATGACTATCCTGCACCAACCTCCAAAACAAACCATTCTTCGAAACTGCTCACAACCATGAACTTCGAAAGAATGATTGCCCGATGAGGCAAACCATTCTACTTGACCACTACTCAGAGTGACGACCAAGAAGAATGATTGTCCTAGACCATTCCCTCACACTGGCCACTGGCCAAGTAGCACTTCTTTTGTCATCATGGGAGTTTTCCATGGATTAACAATCCATCATCCCAGAATTCTGAGTAACTATTATGATATCTCTGTCATAGAAGGTTTTCACCACGCTTCTGTTGTATATGAGATACTCTGCATCAAGTTGTTTGAATCCATACAAGGTCTTCTTAGATATGCATACATGGGTCTCTTTCTGGTATACCTCAAAAACTTAAGATTGCTTTACATAAGATTCTTCCTCAAATGCTCTTATTGGGAAGAACAATATTTTACAACCAACTGATGTAAACTTCAATCCATGAATACTGCAAGAGATATAATAGCTCAGATAGAGGTATATCTGGTTTACGGGAACGAGCTGTTATCATAGTCTTCTCCTCCTTCTGGAAGAACCTTTAGTTCTGAATATCGCAATGCTTCCATTCATAATCCCTTTTCCCAATTTCTTACATATACTCGTTCTTCATCATATCTTTCATTACTTCTACTTGATTGCTTCTAGTGGGTTCAAACCAAGCTGGTAGTCTTGTGATTCTCAGTATAATAACTGATTGTTTTGGATTTTCTTTCTTTCTTGGAATCTTCATGTTCTTCCTCATGTTTCACTTTAGCTCTTGGGTCCATGGAGTCTTCTATAGATTCCATGCCCTGAAGATTCCAACTTCTTCCTTTCATCATAGGATCATGGATGTAGATGGACAACCAAGGATACTTTAAGGCTTCTTTTCGAAGAAGACTTCTTCTAGAGTCAAACTAAACACGTACTATTTATCATGGCTGCTACTTTTAATTGGAACATGGACAGATACTTCATAATCCTCGATGGATCATATCATTTAATATTATCTCCCTCCTAATCCTTGCTTCATGCATGAATGCATGCTCTTCTTTTGGAATTATATAATCAACTCCCTCCATCTAAGAGAGCCCACACTTCCGTCTGAATCCTTATTGCCTTCAACAAAGTGTCACAAGTCTTTTTCTAATTTCCTCTTGATTATTGACTTCTTTCTATTTTTACTTCTTCTGGGTTTCTTCAAGTTTGATTATGATTTCGGCTTATCTTGCAGTTGTTACTTATGTAATAGCTTCCACAGGAATTGTTATCAAGGATTGTCAACGTACTTCATCTTTTCATGTGTATTGCTTGACTTGTAGTCATCGTGATAGAAATCCTTATCTTGTTATTCTTCCATAGGTATTGTTTCACTTGAACATATCTTCTAAGAAATAGATATGCAAGATATGTATAGAAACTATGTAAACATGGTATGTACAAGAACTATTAAGAATATTGTTACCTTGTTTTAGAAGAAGAAGTCTGTTTTATCCTGCTTGGCCTTCTTTGAGGGTTCCCTTTCTTCGACAACTGATGTTTCATGTGTTTCCTTCTTTTTCTTTAACTCAGGACAATGATTCTTGTAGTGACCATATTTTTGACAGTTGAAGCATTGTATTTTTGACATATCTTTCTCTTGATTTGGTTTCTTCCTTGAGTAAAACTTCTTCTTATTCCTGAATTTCTCGAACTTTGTTGTGTAGGCTTGATCATCATCTTTCCTTTGGAATTTCTCTTTTGCGCTAATCCTTGATTCTTCTTGTCCACAACAAGTCCAAAGTTCTTCAAATGTGGGATACTCCTTCCTTGTGTTCATGCTTGCGGCAAATGCATCCCATGTCTTGGGAAGGCCATTGAGTACTATATTTACCAGTTCCTTCTCTCAAATGATTTCTTCAATATCTTGTAGTTGATCTCTTATCTRAGAGATTCTCACAAAGTATGATGTTATGTTGTCATCATCATTCATTTTCATGTCACAGAGCTCATTCTTCASACTCATTACTTGTTCAATGTTTCTGACTGAGAAGAGGTTAGTTAGGGCATCATAGATCTTCTTAGATGAGTCAAGATGAGAGATGTAGGGTATCAAGTGGTCTTTTATAGAGTCCACTATGATACTCATGGCATTGATGTCACTTTCCTTGAACTTCTCCATAATTGCCACGTTATGAGGTTCCTTCTCTTTTCCTTCTTCAAACTGTGGTTCCATGATCTTTCCTTTCACGATATCCAACACTTTATTATTGGCAAGGATGAGATCAATCCTTGTCTTCTATGCTCTAAAGTTAGAAGCTTCTTCTAACTTGTTTTCTGACTTCATAGAATAAGTCATGACTTCTTTGACTTGGTCAACCTTTGACTTTGACCAAAAACTTAAAATTGGCGTCTTAGCTTGTTGAGAGTATCATGAGTTGCGTTGGGTTAGGGCGCACTAGGCTATCCAGAAATTAGGTCAATCTCTTCACTTAAGGTGCCTCAACAAGAGGGTTAGGGTTTCGTTGCTGCAACAAAAACTGACTGCAACTGCAAATGTAACTAAGCAAATCCTCCCAATCTATCTTCCAACGGTTAGACTGTCCGAAGATAGTGTGGGCCCATAACCTGTTAGAAAGTAATAGATGTGCTCGTTTAACCATAGACAATATAGCAATATTGTCACCCAACCATAGGCTGAAGCCACCCCCGAGCACCTTAACCTTGACAAAGAATGATTCTGGAAGCAAACCATAGGCCTAATAGCCAATCAATGTAGCGTACCTCTCTCCAGAGCTAGCATACAAGGCATAAAGTCCAAACCATAACCAATAAAAAGTCCAAGCCTAAACCGAGAATACAGATTGTAGTAGCTGCCGCTGCAACTACTCCACAGACTTACGCACTTACTGAGTTTCTGCAGTGCACACTCTTACATTTCTGCAGTTGCGAGATGTGTCTATCAAACGAGCTTTGGCGTCCTGTATTTATACTACTCCTCCTTAGTTGTCTGGGCCGAATTCTCATTCTGGAGGCTAAAAACTCGATATTAAATATTTCCTTTAGCCAACTTGTCTTCTAGGGTTATGTCCAATGTTTTAGGGTTTCTTCTTGCTTCCTGGAATATTCTATTATTGTCAGGGTTACACGTGGAGGTTAATACCTCCCGCAACTACTATAATATCAACATCTATGATCCGATTAGAAAATAATCCTAGACTGACATTCCTATAAGAATGGTCTTTGTAGCCCATGGCGTAGCTTTTTAGCATATGTTGGGACATTCATTCTTCTAGGACGTATGTTCGGATTAGAATAATGGTCCTTGTATCACTCTGTGGAGTGAGTGACTTATTCAACATCATGTCTGATTACTTAGATGGAGTATGGCTTCGAGAGATGATGCAATTGATGCTATCAGATGATACTGATAGTAATGATGGTGCTCATGATCTAATCATGAGATAGTCTATATGACTATGATGATGCTACCGGTTGAATGGTATGTTTGTGCTCAAGACCATTTCCTTCAATACCTCACTAGCTAGGAGGGAGTGTTGATATTATGTTAGCTGCAGGAGGTATTAACCTCCACGTGTAACCTTGACAAGAATAGAATATTCCATAAAGCAAGAAGAAACCCTAAAGCATTGGACATAACCCTAGAAGACAAGTCATCTAAAGAGAATATTTAATATTGAGTGTTTAGCCTCCAGAATGAGAAGTTGAACTAGACAACTAAGGATAAACAGTATAAATATAGGATGCCATATCTCATTTGGTACACACAGCTCGCAACTGCAGAAATGTAAGAGTGCACATTGCAGAAACTGGGTAAGTGCGCAAGTCTGGAGAGTAGCTGCAATTGCAACTACTGCAACCTGTATTCTCGGTTTAGGCTTGGACTTTCTATTGGTTATGGTTTGGACTTTCTGTCTTGTGTGCTAGCTCTGAGAGAGGTACGCTACATTGATTTTCTATTAGGCCGCTACATTGATTTGCTATTAGGCCTAGGGTTTGCTTCTAGAATTATTTTCTGTCAAGGTTAAGGTGCTCGGGGGTGGCTTCGGCCTATGGTTGGGTGACAATATTTCTATATTGTCTATGGTTAAATGAGCACACCTATTATTGTTAACACTTATGTGGTCTAAAGGAAAAACTATAGAAGATGCAGTTGTTATTGGAATAGAAGAAGGTGGGTTGTACAAGTTAAAGGGTCACTCAGATGTAGTCGTGACTCATTCTACTTAAAGTCCTTGTGAACTTTGGCATAGAATGCTAGCTCACATCAACTACAAAGCCTTACCATATGTGAGCAAGGTAGTTATAGGTTTACTAGAACTAAAGGTTGATCATGAAGGTGTATGCAAGGGATGTGCACAAGGAAAGAACACAAAGAATCATTTTCCAAAGAGTGACAGTAAAGCAGAAGGAATTTTGGAACTTGTCCACTTAGATTTATGTGGTCAAATGCCATCAACCTCTCTAAGCGGGTATGTATACTATGTATCATTTATTGATGATTACTCTCATAAAACTTGGATTTATTTCTTGAAATCAAAAGATGAAGTACTTGGAAAGTTCAAGGAATTCAAAGCCTTGGTAGAAAACCTCTCCGAAAGGAAAATCAAGAACTCAGGTCAGACAATGTGTTAGCACCATGATTTTCATAGCTAGAGTTAGAGGTTTGTCCAAAGTTTTCAAAGTCATGACATGATCTTCGGAAAATCAAGGCATTCTTAGATCAGTCGTAGGTTATGGTGAATATCATGTCAAAAGGTATTATGGTTCATCATCACCTTTCATGAGGTTAGAGAAGGAACAATCATGACACTCCATGTCATTGGTATCGTTGCAAACTTCAAAAGCATACTCGTTGTGCAAGTTCGTTGCGCAAAGGATTTTGTTGCTTTCATTTGCCGCGTGTTGTGTAGTGGATTTCACCGCGCAGAGGATGTTGTTGCGCAGAGGATTTTTCCGCGCAGAGGATTTCACCGCGCAGAGGGTTTTGTCGCGTAGGGGATTTTGTCGCGCATGGGATTTTTGTTGCGCAGGGGATTTTTCCGCAGAAGTGATTTTGCCGCGCAGAGGATTTTGCCGTGCATAAGATTTTTCTGCGCTGAGGATTCCGTTGCGTAGAGGATTTTGCCGTGCAGAGGGTTTTGCTGCGCAAAGGATACAAGGCACACTGCGTAAATGACTGGTTTAGTGGTCAACTTCAAGATCACTTTCTGACCAACTGGAGAGGAATTTTGAAAATCCTCGAGAGGTTTTTGTTGAGGACAAACCAAGTAATAAAAAAATCTCTCAGATTTGCAAAAGGTGTCACAGATTGGGAGATTTGAATGAATCTTTGAGCCATATTTTCCAATTTTCATGATTTCTTGTTTGAGACATGTTTTTGCGACACGTATTCCAGCCAGTTGGAGATGAATTTCAAGAAATCGAGAGATATTTTTCTTTAGAACGAGTTTACCTACAAAAACTGTTCTCGGATGTTACACAACTGTTATAGTTTGAGAATTAAAAGTGGCATTTTGAAGCCTATTTTTTAGAATTTCACCTCCTAAAAAGTAGGAAATCAGTTAAAACGTGTCATTTTCTGTTTGTAACTGTTTCTATTTTGGGAAAGGGGTTGGAGTTCGAAATGATGAGCTGGAAAGGACCTATAGTGATATATATTTAATGGTACAAGAGTAGAGAGGGGTTGGACCCTTAGGGAAGAAGACTTGTTTATTTCTTTGAAGTTAATGCATAAGTGTCCTCTTTTTGAAATTTGAGATTCATCACAGTGTTTATGTTCAGTACGTGTTTCTTGTATATCATTTCTGTGATTATGTTTTTCTGCTAGCATGGTCTGAGAGTAAGTGGTAGGAATTCATCCATGTTTGATGCTCCTTTCACACTGATGATGCTTGCTATGTGTTAATGGTTACTTTTACAGAATTCATCTTCATTTGATGTTCTATTTAGTAATTAATCTTTGTTTCCTTTCTTCTAAAGCTGCACTGGAGATTCATCCACTGACTGATGCCTGTAGTTTAGTGGGATTTCTTCTCCTTTCCATCTCTCATTTCATAATCGTTTATTTGCTGAGAATAACACCTATTTTTCTTCAAATCTACAGAAAGAAACCAACCAGCTGTTGATTGTAAAAACATTGAAATTCAGGCCTTGACCCCATTTCCCAATGGTACCTTTTCCTTGTTTGTCCTACCAACCCTTTTAAAAACAAAAACAAACATATCGTATTACAAAATCTGACCTCTGTGCATTTATTGATGAATCCTTTGAGTTATTACCATTCATTAGACATCTGAGAGAGCCCTCTCTAGTTGTATAGGTCAGAAGACAATCTAAAGTTGGTTGAAACAGTTACCTCGAGGTTTTCTTTGATACAACCCAAAGAAATTCTCGAGTGCTAACACAATGGAGGAGAGTACACTTCAAATGAATTTAGAATCCCTTGCAAAGATGTCGGGATTAAGAGGGAGCTCACCACTCCCTATAATCCTCAACAAAATGGTGTAGCATAAATAAAGAATATGATGATTATGGAAGCAGTAAAGACTATGATTCATGATCAAGATCTTCCAATGCACTTATGAGATGAAGCAACAAGAACAACAGTATATGTCTAGAACATATTATCCCATAGTGCACTTGGATTCAATACCACCGAATAAATGTTCACCAGAAAGAAGCCATAAGTAAGCCATCTCAAAATATTTGGTTGTCCAGTATTTGTACACATTCCGAAAGAAAAGAGAACTAAGTTGGATCCTTCATGAAATAAGGGAATATTTTTTGGATATTGTGAGGTCTCTAAGACCTTCAGAATATACATACTAGATTACCATCATATTGAGATCAGCAGAGACATAACATTTGATGAAGATGCATCACTCAAGAGATCAAGAAAATGCTAGCTTGAAGAAGTATATGAAGAAGAACCTCTAGCTCCCAGAGTTGCAGAACTCGTAAAGGAAGTTGCAGTTACCCCTGATGATGAGATTACAAAAGATCATGATATGATAAAATCTCAAGAACCTCCATGTATGACTATCTATCACAAGAGAAATCCATCTTAGGCTAGAGAACTCATTTAGGACGTAGAAAAGTATGGTGCCCCAGAAGGAACCACGGGACAAAGAAAGAAGCCTAAGCCATTCTCTAGCTATATGGCCTTGATGTGTGATCTCATAGAGAATGAACCTACTTGCTTTGAAAAATCCGTTCAAAAGAAAGAATGGATGGACGCCATGACAAAATAATACGAGTCCATTATGAAGAATGATGTATGGGAAGTAGTTCCCAAACCAAAGAAAAAATATGTGGTATCTTCCAAGTGGATATACAAAATAAAACATGGAGTAGACAGAAGTATTGAAAAACATAAGGCAAGATTTGTGGCTCATGGATTTTCTCAAAAGGAAGGTTTTGACTATGAAGAAACATTTTCTCCTGTATCCATATACACTTCTATCAGAACCATCATAGCTCTTGCAGCCAAAATGAAGTGGAAGTTGAACCATATGGATGTGAAAACAACTTTCTTAAATGGTGCTATTAAAGAAGAAGTGTATATAGAACAACCACAGGGGTTTGAAGTTGAAGATAGAAAGACTCATGTTTGCAGGTTGAAGAAGGGAATATTTGTTGGATATTGTCTCTAAGACCTTCATAATCTACATACCAGGTTACCATCATATTGAGATCAACAAAGATGTAACATTTGATGAAGGTGCATCACTCAACAGATCAAGAAAATGCCAGCTTGAAGAAGTATATGAAGAAGAACCTGTAGCTCCCAAATTTGTAGAACCCGTACAGGAAGTTGTAGTTACCCCTGATGATGAGATTATAGAAGATCATGATATGATAGAATCTCAAGAACCTCCCCGTATGACTATCTATCACAAGAGAAAGCCAACTTAGGCTAGAGAACTCATTCAGGACGCAGAAAAGTATGGTTCCCCAGAAGGAACCATGAGACAAAGCAAGAAGCCTAAGCCATTCTCCAACTATATGGCCTTGATGTGTGATCTCGTAGAGAAAGAACCTACTTGCTTTGAAAAATCCGTTTAGAAGAAATAATGGATGGACGCCATTATGAAGAATGATGTATGGGAAGTAGTTCCCAAACCAAAGAATAAATATGTGGTATCTTCCAAGTGGATATACAAAATAAAACATGTAGTAGACGAAAGTATTGAAAAATATAAGGCAAGATTTGTGGCTCGTAGATTTTCTCAAAAGGAAGGTATTGACTATGAAGAAACATTTGTTCCT
>ML786176.1:58164-68426 GCA_009831015.1 Picea engelmannii | reverse complement strand
CAGAGCTATATGAATCCTTTAGAGAAAACCAGTTTTCCAGAAAAACCAAAGTACATTGAGATCAAACATTACATTCTCCGTGATGAGGTCCAGAAAGGAGAAGTGGTTCTCCAATATATCTCCATAGATGAGCAGATAAGCAGATATTTTGGTAAAGCCTCTATCCAAGATGAAAGAGTTTGCATACTCAAGAAGCAAGCTGGAGCTTGTGGAGACAACTTCCTTATTGAAAAGGCAAGAGATGACTCCTAGGTTGGGAGGGAGAACTGATGTGTTATTGATTTATGGACAGTCATTTTTCAGTTCGAAAAATGATCCAGGATGAGCAGTCCTTTCCAGTTCGGAAAGTGGTTTGAGATTTCTGACGGACATGCATTTTCTAGTTCGGAAAATGGTCCAGATTGAACAGTCATTTTCGTAATGAAAATGGTTCGATGGATTGTTGATGTACCATAGACAACGATTCCCCTTGTGGCCAATGTGGGGGAATGGTCTAGGATAGTCTTTCTTCTTGACAATCACTCTCAGTAGTGGTCAAGAAGACTGGTCTGCCTCGTCGGACAATCATTCTTTCGAAGCTCACATTTGTGAGCAGTTTCGAAGAATGGTCCATTTTGGAGGTTGGTGCAGGATAGTCATTTGCTTAGGAAATGGCCCAGACAGTCATTCCCTAGGGCAGATTCATTCTCTCCAAGTTGCACTTTGTTTAGTGCCGGAGGAATGGCCTAGATAGGTTAATGGTCCAGGTTCAACAATCAGGGACAGGCATTCCCTAGGGAAGACTCATTCTCTCCAGGTTGCACTTTGTTTAGTGCCGGAGGAATGACCTAGATAGGTGAATGGTCCAGGCTCAGAAATCATGACAATTATTCTTCCTTGCTTGAGAAGAATAGTCTAGATAGCCCATCGTTGATGTTTTACCTTCTGATGGAAGATGCTCTTCCAGATCTCACATATGTGAGTGGAAGAATGGCCCAGATGATTCAGTTTATATCATGACATTGTTTTTCTGTGCAGGTTGATATCAGATGATATGATTTCCATGGAGACTGTATGTCTCTGGACAATAGATGTATGCTATTGTGGTGGATGTGTTCCACCGATTATGACTATATGTCACTTATCAAGTAGCTGTATGCTACTTGGTGTGGTAGTATACCACTGGATTGTAGTTGTATACTACTATGGATAGACATAGTTGTGTTCTATTGAATGACATTGTTCTGATTGCCATCAGCTAGATGGATAGTCAGTGTGATGGTGGACTGTCATTCTCCAGATGAAAAATGGTCCAGGACCATTATTCTTCTAGGACGTATGTCTGGATTAGAAGAATAGTCATTGTAGCCCATGGTGTGGCTTCCAACATCTGTTGGAATAATTATTCTTCTAGGACATATGTCCAAATTAGAAGAATGGTCCATTGTATCAGTCCTTGGAGTGAGTGACTTATTAAACACCATGTATGATTACTTAGATGGAGTATGGTTTCGGGAGATGATGCAATTGATATTGTCAGATGACACTAACAATGATGATGGTGCTCGTGATTTGATCATGAGATAGCTTGTGTGGCTATGATGATGCTACTGATTCAATGGTATGTTTGTGCTCAAGAGCATTGCCTTCAAATACCTCCCTAGCTAAGAGGGAGTGTTGATATTATGGTAGATGCGGGAGGTATTTACCTCCACGTGTAACCCTGACAAGAATAGAATATTTCGGGAAGCAAGAAGAAACCCTAATTAGTTGGCTAATAACCCTAGAAGACAAGTCGTCTCAAGAGAATGATTTGTATTAGGTTATTAGCCTCCAAGAGAAGAAGTCAGCTAAAGGAAATGTTATCTACTAAGTAATTAGCACCCAAAATGAGAAGTCGGCCTAGGCAGTCTAGCAGAAACATTATAAATATAGGAGGTCAATCTTCATTTTGGCCAGACTTCCCAGAACTACAGAAATACACTTGTGTGCACTGCAGTTAGCCAGTTTGTGCGCAAGTCTTGGGAGGAGCTTTTGTCGCGAGTTTTTCATTTTGTATTTTCGATCTCTCTGGGTTGGACTCTTTGATGAGTCTTGGTTATTCTTGCTTGATGCGCTACCCCTGGAGAGAGGTGCGCTATCTTGTTTGGCTATTTAGCCTAGGGTTTTCTTCCAGAATGATTCTCTGTCAAGGTTAAGGTGCTCAGGGGTGGCTTCGGCCTATGGTTGGGTGACAATATTGCTATATTGTCTATGGTTAAATGAGCACATCCATTACTTTCTAACAATTATGATACATTAAAATGAATATATTTTAGATACAATTGTTTTAGATGCAACTGATGGTTTGACAAGTGTGACAAGGAAGTTATAGGTATATATTGACATCAGATTGCATCAATACTTTATGGACTCTAGATTGAGTCAAGGTATTATAATAAGTTATAAGTTCAATGATATGCTTTAATTTATGATTATGGAACAATTTGATGCATTGATTTTAGTGTGTGCATGCACATGGAATATGCTTGTTTATCAATGCACAAATGGATAAATGGGGTTGTATGGAAATGTACATGGTATCATGAGGATATGAGGAACAATATTTATGTGTCCCTCTCCCAACACTAATTTTGTGTGACCTGGGTTGAAAAGCTAGTGACGCTTTTACTAAGAGGTTACACATTTCCATGAGGGTAGGCCGTGGATTCGATCACTCATGAAGTTTCGCTGAGGGGTGCACAATAAGGATGCATCATTATTCTTCAGTGACCATTAGTCTCTCAACAAGGGTGACAAAAGTTGAGTTAACACAGTCTCAATGGTTGCACCATTTCCCCCACCTAGAAAGTTGGATGCTTAAAGGTCATGCCTGAACATGGCACCCCTTGTACTTACTAGAAGGTAACTCTTCTAATAACTCTTGAAGGGCATGGAACAATGTTGGTGCAAATTTGCAAATAGAGTGAGCAAATTTGCAAACCTTGTGATTGCTTCAAGATAACATAAAAAGTTAGAAAACTAAAAACCCTATCTTTCCATGAGTAGATTTACTCTAAGATTCAATCTATTCTTCATAAAATAAACAAAATGTAGTAAAGAAAGAGACAAGAACAACAAGTAATTCAAATAATAAATGAATTGTTCATTACCCAAATGATAGATCTGTACAATAACACCTATGAAGAACCCTTGAAGGTGCTAATTTTTTGGTGGCCTCTCCTTGGGGGGGGCTATTTGATTTTCGTCAGTGTGTGGCTATTCTTTCCTTTGGCTGCAACAAGTATATGCTCCTTAAGAAACCAAGGTTTCAAGAATGGAGGAGAAAACCTAGGGAAAAAAAACCACAATGAGGGAAAATGGACAACAAAATAATGGATGAGTGAAAATGGAGTGAGATTATGAGATGGAGGGAGACCTCTCCTACTTTTATAGGAAAAAATAGATTTCTATCATTATTTTATTTTTTAAAATTGAAAATTGGAGGAGAAAGTCATAAAAAGGGTTTATGACTTAATTAAGTGAGATTAACTTTAGGAAAGGGGTTCCTATAAGTTAATTAGAGGGGACATGATGTAAAAGTGGGTTTTATGTCATGGAACCTGTAAGGCCTTCCGTGACACCCACCAAGTGCATGCACTCCTTGGGCATATTCTGTGACGAGTCCATTGAAGAGCACAAGGACAATGCAATCAGTTGGGAAATAACTTGTCTTGTGGGCATGGGAAGGAGAACCTTGGGGCACGATGGTGACATGCGAACCCAAGGGGGCACACACCCTTCTTCCCTTCTGATGGATGATGGAGACTTGGGTTGTGTTTGGGAAAGGACGAGGCAACTTGGAAGCACACCCAAGGAGTGGACCCATCTTCCCTTAGTAGCATGAGCGCGTTGGAGAGGTTGGATGACCCCACCGACTCACCCATGGAGAGTCATGACGATCGACACAAGGAAGAGCACAAGGCAAGGGGTGCGTGCCCAAGGATGGGGTGCGCGCCCAAGGATGGGGTGCGCTAATCCAAGTGATGCAATGGTTGATGGGCGTACAGGCTCATTTGGGTGCATCAGGTCCACGAAGGGGCACAGCGATTCATTTGGGCATGATGGTTCACGAAGGGGCGTGACACATCCAAAGGACATGATTATTCGTGATGGTGACCTTTGGAGTCGACATAAGAGCACAAGACGCACAACCAAAGGCATAAGAAATTGAGGAAGGAAAGAGACATGAGTTAGTCTAAGGCTGGGTGCACAGGTGGGGCACACCTCAGGCTAAGGCAAGGAGGAGCAACGAAGGAAGTCTTGGTGTGGCGAATCCTCAAGTCTGGACAATTCTGTTGTATGGAGAAGAGTCGCGAGACTCTGCTCATCTATGTAATTGGGATAATAGTGCCCTCTCTGTATTATATTGTTTATGTTTCACAATATAATAAAAAGAAGTTGGGTATTAGTTATCACTGGTGCCACACGCACTATATCCGTGTCTCTTGTGTTTCACATGTTTTCTATTATAGAATGAATAAGTGTTAACAAACGTTAACAATTGTCTAAGTATACAATTGAGTTGCACATAGTAGGAGTGTGATTCATTTGTAGCCTAGAACAAAGTATGGGTATGCTCTAGGTGAAGAGGTGTAGTCTAGGTGAAGTATCCTTGGTTGAGCCAAGCTACCAAGTGAGAACCGTCGTGGTCCTATGAGATGCCAAGGTTAGACTTGGGCATGACTCTTGGGGGCATGATATATGGTATCAGATAAGTTTTGCAAGTCTTTTGACGAAGAACTTTGTGAAGACACAACACACAGTATGACAAACTTTGCACAGTCTGGGAGTGGGTCGATCCAGGGTGGTGTGACTCCTTGGACAGAGGCATATGAAGTCGTACGATGGAAGCATTCCATGAATGGCTCAAGGTAGGTCGAGTTAAGTGTTTCATTGTGACTTGAGGTAGAAGAGACTTGGTTTGTGCAAGGTGGAACAGGGGGTGCTCCCACACAGTCTACAAAAGATGAGCATAATGCATGTATGTTGTATTGTGATTCTATTTGTCTTTTTCACTTAACACAAAAGAGTAGAAATGATCATTTTGCAACAAGCTATGAAGGATTGGTGCCTTGGGTGGAAATCTTGGCAGCCAAGACCATCAATTGTGTTTTGTGGATTTGGTTATCAACGAAAGAACAATGCAAGCTCTGGTTGACTAAGGGGCCTCACACAATTTTATGAAGATTGAGGTTGTGAAGGAACTGGGACTTAGATTTTTTGTGTGCAGAGCTGCAGTGAAGGCGATAAACTCTAAGGAAAGGGTGGTAGCTGGTGTTGCCTCCTTAGTTCACATTCAACTTGATAAGTGGGAAGGTTGGGATAACTTCATAGTGATGCCTATTGATGACTTAGAGGTGATTCTTGGGTAGGAGTTCCTAAGAAGGACACATTCAGTCCTCATGCCATGGATAGAAAAGATGGTTGTATTTGGTGAACATAAAGCTTGGGATGTGCACACAACCACAAGGAAGTTTGGTGGAAAGGTGCAACCTGTGTTTGAACTGAGTATGAAGAGAGCAACAAGGTGAAATGGATCCCAGATTTATGTAGCAGTTGTTGGGGAAGTTCAAGAGGATGGAGTGGGGACGCATGTTCTACATGAGCTCACTAACTTGTTTGGTAACTTTGTAGACATAATATCAGATGAGTTTCTGAAAATTCTCCCATTGCAACACACCGTTGACCATTGTATAGAGCTAAAGCCTGTGCTGCAACCACTGGCAAGAGCTCCTTACCGATTGTTTGGACCTCATTTGGAAGAGTTGAAGCAACAATTGACATATTTGATTGACGCAGTTTTCGTTTGTCTGTCCAGGTCACCGTATGGCACCCCAATTCTCTTCCAAAAAAAGGAAACTTTAGAGCTAAGGATGTGTTTGGATTACTAAATATTGAACAAACAGACTATGAAGAACCGATACCTGTTGCCTTTAGTTGTAGATTGCTTTGAAACGTTGGCCAAGGCCAAAGTATTTTCAAAGATTGACTTGCGACATGGGTATTATCAGGTGTGGATTGCAGATGGGGATGAGGTGAAGACAACCATGGTGACGGGGTATGGGAGCTATGCGTTCCTAGTGATGCCTTTTGGGTTTTTCAACACCCCTGCAACCTTTTTCACATTGATGAACGACGTGTTGCGATTGTTTTTGGACAAGTTTGTTGCGGTGTATTTGGACAACATCGTAGTGTACAAAAAAAGTATGGAGGAGCACAAGAAGCATTTGGCATAAGTGTTTGAGGTGCTATGACATAATCAATTGTTATTGAAGAAGTCTAAGTGTGCTTTTGGGAAAACTGAGATACCATTCTTGGGGCATTGGATTGGCCAAGGATGCATTCTAATGGACCTTGCAAAGGTCAAGGAAATTGAAGATTGGGAAGAGCCACAAAAAGTTCATGATGTGAGAGTCTTCCTTGGGCTATCCAATTACTATCGCAAGTTCATAGAGGGCTACTCCAAGTTTGTTGCACTGCTGATTGATTTGTGGAAAAAGGAGAAAGCATGGAATTGGACAGAGAGGTGAAAGTTTGCATTTGGAGAGATAAAATGCAGAATTTTCACCGCTCTTGTGTTGAAACTTCCAGACTTTGGGAAATTGTTTGACGTGCAGATGGACACATCATAATTTTCCATTGGAGGATTTTTGATGCAGGAAGGGCATCCAGTTTCCTTTGAGAGAAGAAAGCTCCAAGATCGCGAAAAAAGATACCCCATTCATGAGAAGGAGATGACTGCAGTAGTACATTGTTTGCAGACTTAGAGACATTACTTATTGGGCAAGCCATTTGTCGTGAAGATAGAAAACGTTGCAACAAGTTACTTCGTGACGCAACCAAAGTTGTCACCCAAGTAAGCAAGGTGGCAAGATTTTCTCATAGATTTTGACATGACCATTGAGTATAGGCCGGGAAAGCTAAGAGTTGCGTGGATGCCTTATGCAGAAAGGCACAACTTGCAGTCCTAGAGGAGGAGGACGAGTTGCCTACATCAGGGGGCATTTAGATTCATGTCTTGGAAGAGTTGCATGAAAATACCAAGGAAGGTTTAGAGCAGGATCACACAATAAGGAACATCATGAAGCAGCTGAAGGATGGAAACACGTGGAAGTTTTGGCTACACCATGGACTGTTGTACTTTGGGGAACGAATCTATGTCCCTAATTCGTTTAACCTCAAGAGGGAACTCATGAAGGAATGTCACGACTCCCCCTGGGCTGGCCACCTATTACAACGAAGGGTGTTGGCATTGTTGGAGTGAGGATACTTTTGGGAGTGGATGAAGCAAGATGTGGAGGAGTATGTTTGCACTTGCCTTATATGTCAACAAGATAAGATGAGAACCAGAATGAGAGCAAGTTTGATGCAATCTTTACCAATTCCGAAGAGACCATGGGCGAGTGTATCGATGTAATTCATCACATAGCTTCTGATGGTGCAAGGATACAATGGGATTTTGGTCATGATGAATTGATTCTCCAAGTGGTGCGACGAAGATTCCTTGTATCACAAAAGAAGTTACAAAGTTGTTTTTCAAGCACACAATGAAGTATTAGGGTCTTCCTTTGAACATTGTGTCAGACATGGATGCAAGGTTCACAACTGAGTTTTGGACAACATTATTCAAGATTGTGAGGACGAATTTGTTGAAGAGTTCATCCTACCATCCCTAGACACATGGGAAGACCGAACGAATCACCACACTTATGGAGGACTACTTACGACACTATGTATAGGTAGATTAGATGAATTAATTGAACTTGTTGGACGCCACCCAGTTCAAATACAACATGCAGAAGATTAGTGAGAGGCTATAGTTCATTCGATTTGATGAACGAAAAACAACCCATAACTCCTCATTTTGTGACACATGGATACTATGGAACGAATCCATCATCCATGGGTTTCGTGAAGAGTTGGCAGGATCAGTTGGAGATAGGTCGCACACACTTGACTAATGCAACAAAAAAAATGAAGTAGTGGGATAATTGTAGTAGGTGTGATGCAAAATTCCAAGTAGGATAGTTGGTCTTACTCAAGCTAAGCAGAGATTAGTTCCCACCACCTAAAGGGATGGATCCATATCTTGTGTGGAGGTATGAGGGACCATTCAAAGTTCTTGAGAAGATTGAAAACATCACCTATAGATTGGAGTTTCCATTCCACATGCGACATATTCATCCCGTCTTCCACATTAGCCAGTTGAAATCATGCCAAAGGGACCTCGATGACCTAAGTCGAGTTGAGCCATCCAGAGCACCGACCATGGTTGTAGACAAGCCAGAGTTGGAGGTAGAGAAGAATTTGGTGCATCGCATCTTGGTACAGGGTAGAGGTTGAGTGCATGAGTACTTTGCCCATTGGAAGGAGAAACATGATGAAGAGGACAATTGGGAGAGATATGAGTCCTTGTGGAAATATGAGGACATGATTTAGGAGTTTGGTAGAGGTCACTACGGATTGCAAGTGCAGTGGAAGTTGTTGGGATGGAAACAAGTTTAGTGGGGAAGGATGTAAGGCCTTTCGTGACGCCCATCGAGTGTGCATGCTCCTTGAGAAGATTCAGTGACTATTCGGGCGAAGAGCATATGGAGGATGTGATCAGTTGGCAAAGAACTTGTCTTTTGGGCGTGGGAAGGAGCACCTTGGGGCACGATGGTGATGTGAAAACCCAAGGGGGAACACACCCTTCTTCCCTTGAAACAAACGATGGAAACTTGGGTTGTGTTTGGGAAAGGACGGGGAAAATTGGGAGCACACCCAAGGAGTGGACCCATTTACCCTTCGAAACATGGGCACATTGGAGAGGTTGGATGACCCCACCAACACACCCACAAAGAGTCATGACGATCGACACAAGGAAGAGCACACGACAAGGGTGGGTGCACCCAAGGATGGGGCGTGCCAGTCCAAGAGATGCAACGATTGATGGGCGTATGGGCCAGTTTGGGTGCATTGGGTCCACGAAGGGACACGACCGTTTGTTTGGGCATGATGGTTCACGAAGAGGAGAAACACGCCTAAAGGACGTGGTGATTCATGATGGTGACCCTTGGAGTCCATATAAGATCACAAGATGCACAACCAAAGGCATAATAAAGTGAGTAAGGTAAGAGACATGAGTTAGTCTGAGGATGGGCGCACAGTTGGGGCGCACCTCAGGTTGAGAAAACAGGAGAAACGAAGGAAGTCTTGGTGTGATGAATCCACAAGTCTGGATAGTGTTGTTGTATGTGACAAAATCATGAGACTCTTCCCATATATGTAATTGGGACAATAGTGCCCTCTCTGTATTGCATTCTTTCTGTTTCACAATATAATAAAACGAAGCTGGGTATTAGGCATCGTTGGTGCCACATGCACTATATCTGTGTCTCTTGTGTTTCACATGTTTTCTATTATATGCCACAAGGACTAAGTGTTAAAGAATGTTAACAATTTTCTAAGTATACAATCGAGTTGTACAGAGTAAGAGTGTGACTCGTATGTAGCCTAGAACAGAGTATGGGTATGCTCTAGGTGAAGAGGCATAGTGAGAACTGTTGCGGTGCCACACGTCCACGAGATGCCAATGTTAGAATTGGGCATGACTCTTGGGGGCATGAAAATACCCATATTATTGTTAGGGTATTTCTGTGCACCTTACATTTTGGTCTAGGTGGTCCAATTTTAGGTGATAATAGATGCCCTCTAATATATGAGGTTTGGAGCACATCATATGACCAATATACATTATAGTTTTATTTTAGCAATGGATACAAAAACCGAGGAGAGAGAGAGAGAGGTGCCAAGGGAAACATAACTTCCTGTCGAAGAGGTCGAAGAAGACCACCTATCAACAAGAGAGCCACAAGGTGTTTAGTTACACATTCTCAATAGGGACAAGGTAGGGATACCCATGTTGAACAAGACAAATCGTGATAATGATTACAATGGTGTGCTCATCATAAAGGAAATGAATTAGTGAGACATCATGAGGTCTCAAGTACAATATGATGCTGACAAAAGAGGGACAAAGTACAATAAAATGACATCATTAGTTCCATATACATATGCCTGGGTGAAAGGACTAGGTCTACATCACAACTGTTGTTGATCTGAGTACATAAGAATGGATGCCCCCACCTTGGGGGTAGGGGTGGAAACAACCTAAGAAGCCATGTTGAATAAGAATGAGGCTCCAAATATCTAACATGAGCTGACTGAAGGGGAGCTCAAATTGAGGGTTCTAAAAATGG
>ML786176.1:32075-47505 GCA_009831015.1 Picea engelmannii | reverse complement strand
AAGAAAAAAGAGTTGTATTTTGGAGATACACTAAACACACTTGGGTGTGATGATCAAGAGTTTAAGTGGTCCACGACATACAATTATTACAAGACTCTTTCTCCGGTCGAGAAGAAAATGAACTTGATTTGGACTTCAGGTATAGCATTAGTAGGTTGCATTCCGTAAGTAACAGACTTCAAAGAAATTGTTCAATGGTGCACAAATAAGTTCAACTCTGAGAAAAAAATGATTCAATTACAAGGAAATCAACCTATTTATCTAGCACCTTCAACATTTTCCAGAATGTTATGACTCCCCACACCTACCTTGCGGTTTAAAAATGAAGAGGTCGATGAATTTCTGAAGCAACATAAAGAAGGGGAGATATTTCTAATAAATTATATGGAATACCCAAGCAAGAACCCTGCTGCTTTTAGGATTGAGGTAACTTCACTAAAATACCCATACAAAGAATTTGCATGATTTTTCACCTGCATTATTGGTCTGGAATCTTATGCATTTGTGCCAAAAAATGTTATATATGCCCTGCATTATGCTTTGCATGAAAAATATGTTATAGATTAAGTTTATCTTATTTCGAGTGAGGTCTCTTTCCAACTTGGTAATTTAAAAAATAATCGAAAATTCTACATGACTTCTTACCTCATCTGTGCCATTGCTTATGGTCAATTGTTTGAATATTTGTCGAGGGAAAAGTATGTTGATTTTAAGACGAAACCATTTTATGCATGGTATCGGCCTTGTATAGACATAAAGTTCAATACAATTTTTACCTAGTCCATAGCAATTTTATTTCAGAGTTTAAAAAGTTATTTTTTGGTCTTAATACATCGAGACTATCTCTTGAAGCAACTACCTTTCTCTTTGGTAAAAATATTTATGAAAATTTTGAAGAATTTATTGTTATCCGGTTGTTTGGTGGTGAAGAAAAACCTTTTCTTCTCCCATTTTATGTATCAGATAAATTTTTCGTCGAGGAAATGTGCAAACAATATAAAACCTAGGCCCGTTTCTTTTATGATAGAAGGAAATTTTTTTTTATACCCTTACCATGGAAAATTGGAGAATTTACTGTAAAGCATATATAACCCACCTCGGCAGGACATCATGAACTAAGCTTAAAGGAAGCCAAATTTGTAAAGGGTTTTGACCCAGATAACAAATTCAGTATACATATGGAATTAATTGGGTATTCTTCATATTTCACCAAAGTTGAACAATTTCAAGAACGCGACAAAGATAATCTAGATCTATATGAAATCACGACATACCAAGTTTTGGATGATATGGAAGAAATAAACAACACAAATGAAGGTCACATACAACATGGCAGGGAAGTGATGGATGAAAACCCTAATTCACCAACAACCTCCCAAAAGAGTACCATTGAGAACAAATAATAGAAACGGTGGTATGGAGATGAGAAATGCATCAGCTGGAGAGTCAGACGATGGTGGTGATAAATACCCACCTAGAAAAAGTATTGAAAAATCTCATATTGCATATAATTCTATCAAAAGAAAATGAAATACATCAACAACAAGGTTAAACATACCTAAAATACAGGAAAGCCCATGAACAATGGATATCGATGAGCTCATTGAAGAACCTAGCTAGTCTACACAAAGAATAATGGAAACCAGGGAAATTGTTGAAGCCCTAATTACCCAGAAACCTGAAATATTCGAAGAGGAATATCTTACTTTGCACCATGTGGCCTACAATTGTGAATCTAAAAAAATGTTATTGGAAAAAGTCAAGACTAAAAGTAAGAAGTCATTAGAAAGATGGAAGTCATCAATTGGTTTTGATGGAGTTGCACCATAAAAAATTGCACAGTTCCACGGAGCAACTGGGGAAGCTTTGAAGCAGTCTATTGTTAATATGGAAAAATAAAATTCAGAGTTGAAACAAAGGACAAAAGAGTTATAATCTTCTTTGATACTAAGACCATTGTTTCCAGAGCCTTTGAATTCATTCCAGCCTGCATTTGTGTTAGAAAATGTCCCAGAAAACAACAGTAAATATAAAGGCTCATCAAGTTTATTACAAGCAATAAGAAAATATGTTGGTGATTCAATATAGAGAATAATTGATATAATTCAAGAAATTTGGGACCTTTCTTAGAGTATTGCTAGTTTTTCATCAAGAATAAAAAAATTCAAAGAATAACTGCAAAAGGAACTCGAAAATGATGAAGTATTTTATAGAGAAGCTATGAGTACATTCTCAGCTAAAGTATCGAGCTTAAGTGAAGCTCAGATAAAAGAACAAAAACTTCCTTCAACTTACCAGATGAAACAGGTCAATGCATGTTGGATAAGAAGAATTAAAGATTTAAAAGAAATGATAAATCAAATTGATTTTTTGAAAAATAAAAAAAAAGTGACTTGTTTCTTAAACTTGTTAATCTTACGAAGGAACTTGATTTTCCCAATTTATTGATGGATACCGTTATTTGATCAAAGGAAACCTTAATTGGACAACTTAATGCATTAAAATGTTCTTGGGAAAATGAATTCACCGAAACAATAGATTTTTTTTTGAAGAAGTTAAAAAATGAAGTTGATGACACGTTGCATCAATTAGAGATGGATCTAATAGAATTTGAAAAAGAGTTATTTGAAATTAAAACTAAGCATGAAATTACTATACCTCCTTTAAGGGAGTATATCGAGGAGTGGTTGAAAAAGGCGTTAATCAAAATTACTGAGCTAGAAAATCAAGAAACAGTTACAACGATTATGCCACCTCAACCACAACATGCATGTATAAAAGAAACACCTCCAAGCAAGTAAAATGTTACAAAAAGTTTCCATCACAGTGAGTCAAGCAACAACTTTGTTCCCCCTCTTATGTTTATTTCTTCCATAAGAATTTATCAAACTGCCTTCTATTTCTCAGTATTATGTGAAAACCAAGCCGATGTTTGATTGTTTTCCTCTTATCTACCATGTCTTTTCATTTTATGGTCTGCGAAAGCCCCATCCCAATCCTCTTTGAAATGCCAATGCAAATCTTTTCTTTAAAGACATTTACTTTGTATTTAAAGACTTATATTATTTTTTGATACTTTGAGAGAACTATTTGAGATACTACATTATTGTATTCTCAAAGAATTTGATTTGAAGCTTGAGTTTCCAAATGTTTCATCCATCATAATATTGTTGGTGTTTAATGGAATGATCATTTAAAGTTCTTTTATATATGCGGTCCATCTTCCTTATCTCTTTAATGTGGATATTGTTTACTATCTTGATGAATGATGTGATGGAAATGTTAACCTCTTATTTATCATACTCATTTGGTTTATGTATCATGTAATATATTGTATATATTTTCTTTCAAGGATACCTGGTCCCAATATCAAGTATTGTTCTAAATTTGGAATGTTAGTTTTTCAAAAGTCTGGTCCTTCTCAGACTTTGCTTTATTTTTGTTTATAATTTCATAAGAAAAAGAGGAGTACCACCTCTCTAAAAATGCAGGGGTATTCATATCCTCATGAGGTTGACTTTAAGACCGTAAAACAGTCTTTTAGATCAACATTTTTGGCGACCATACCGGGGAGCGAAAAAAGTTGGTTTCACAGACCAAAATCTAATGACTCAACCTAACCCAAATCAACTGAATTTGCAAATCAGTCTTAGAAATCAATAAAGCACATTGAATCAGTTGTATAATTTGACAATAACAATAGAAAGAACCCGAGCATAACTAGAAATATCGTGGGAAACTCTTGCTCTTGAAGAAGAAAGAGAAATCGTAAGAAGACAAAGAGTTGGAAATTAAGAAAAAACTGGAAACAGACAAAAGGCCAATAACAAGAAGTAAAAGTAAACAACTTCAAAATTCTGAAGCTAGAGAAAGTTCTAAGACTAAAACAGGAGAAACTCAAAAAATGGGTGACAAAGAAGAAATAAATGAAATTCCCGAGAATCGAGAAGAAAGACATGGGAGACAAATAATCCCACGAAGAAGGGTTAGAAATAGCCCACTCAATATTATAGAGGAACAACATCAATTACCTACTCTTCCACAAGGAGTATTTTCAGGAGACAGAGTGATGGACCCAAAGAGACACATGGACAATTTTTTTTCCTATGTGTGAAATCCATCTAATAGAACATGATGATGTAATGGTGTGAGTTTTTTTGCAGATGTTGATAGGTCTTACCTATGAATGGTACATGTCTCTTTATGCACGATCAATTTCATCATTTGAAATCTATTTTCGTGACCAAGTATGCGCCCCCAGTTGCATACCATACATTGATCACACAGTTCACCCAAATCCATTTGAAAAAGGGAGAGAATCAAATATTTCAACTTGCGATTTTTCAAAATTCTAAATAAGATTCCAAAAGAGAAAAAACCAAATAATCTATTATAATCAGATGTTATAAGAATACCATGCCGACAAATGTACAATATGCTATCAGACTTGCACAAATAGAAGACTTAGATGGAGCTATGAGAAAAACAACATAAATGGAATAAATTATGATAGAAACAAATGTTGACCTTGAGATTATCCTCGGAAAAGTTCAAAGGAAAATGGATAACCTTACTATAGTGAATCAAGGAGCATCAACCTCGACGGATGTTAAAAAATGAGGAATTGGCGAGGGAATCTTCCAAGGTGTTATCCCAAATGTATGGAAGGATCCAACTACGACCCAAAAAATAAAGCAAAGATTGGAAATAGCTAAAATGAATAGGACTATTGGATAGATGCAAAATGAGCTAACAAGATTAAGAAGAGATGAAAACTTCATTCAATCATATCAAAACCCAAGAGTTCTTGCTCATGAACAAATACGAATTCATAACCAAGAGTAGAGGATAAGAAATGATGGAATAAATGAAGAGAAAATTCCAAGAGCACCCAGAGTGTCGAATCCCAACGTTGTTGTATTAGAAGAAATTGTTGAGGAAGAAAATTTCGAAGATCTTGATCAAGAATCAAATATCATCCAATATGAAAGTTTATAATCAGTACAGACTAATGAAGGGGAATCATCTTTCTACATTTTTAATGAACAAGAAGAGTCTAACATCTTGCAAGAAAATGTTGTCAAAACAAGAACACAAGATAACAAGTTTAAATGAAAAGAAGCTTCGGAAAAGGAAAATAATAAAGAAAATCAAGCAGAAACAACATAGCAACAAATTGTTGCTAACTAGGCTAAGACTCCACACCTAATGACCTATAATGTAATAGCTGATTTATCTAAATTCAGAATCACTTTTCCTTTTATGGAGGTATTCAAGATACCACAACAAATGGGAAACTTGTTAAGAATACTTGATGATTCAGATACAAGAATGGAAGTTGCAGTTATAAATTATAAACAACAACAAAGCTTTTCATTAGCTAAGTCAAGAGGAAAAGTCTCACCATTCTATACCACCATAGATAATCATGATGTTATGTTGCACAATTGTTTGGTTGATAGTGGGGCTACCGACTATGAGACTGACAAAAGTATTTATGCTATTGACTCAAGAAAAGTCCCAGCCTACGAGGAAACTATATATTTTTGTGCTTGGATAACTGTGGCTCCTCATATCACAACTATGTTCACTATTATAGTGGTAGATCTTCCTGCAACATATGGAGTTGTTCTTGGTAGAGATCGATGTTCGATGATTGGAGGCTATATCATGAATGATGGAATTTGTATGATGTTTCCTCACAAGAATGGAATAATGGTTATAGTTCCCAGAGAGTTAGAAAACTTGTTTCTTACAAGGAAAAAAGAAGAGAACAAGTTGATGAGGAATTATCTTGACGCTAGAATGGGAAACTTTGTTGTTTTTTATTCAGACAAACTCAACATTCTAAAACACAAAAATGAAAACTCTTTTCAAGGTTATTGGAAGATGTCCTTTGATGGTGCATGTTCTAAATATGGAAATGGAGCAAGAATCATTTCAAAAATCCCTGAAGTTGTTATAAACCCACATGCAATCATACTTGAATTTCCATGCACAAATAACGAGGCAGAATAAGAAGCACTAATTCAAGGTATGATTATTGATCTTCAAATGAAATTTGAAATCTTGGTGATAACTGGTGATTCAGAACTAATTATTAATCACATCAGAAAGAAATATAAAGTTAAAAAGGAAAATTTAAAATGTTATGCAAAAAGGGTTTTGGAGCTCATGAATTCTTTCAAGTCTTTCAACATTTCTTTTATTCTTATGGAAAATAATCAAAACGTCGTTGCAATAGCAGTATCCAAATCCCTGTTTAACACAAAATATTTTCAAGGACAAGACACTTATCATGTGAAGACTATTTTTGGACCATCAATTCCAGATAATAAAGAATATATACGAGTTTTTGAAAATGATGAGCATGTTGTAAATTTTCTTATAAATGATGATCCCATAACTAAAGTTGATCCAGTAGAAGAATAGAACTTACAGGGAGAATTTCATGAACAAAGTCATAAACTTTCCCCCAAAAAGTATATCATTTTGGAATCCCTCTTTACGAGAGATGACCAAAAGGAAAATTTCAAAACCACTGGAACAACCCTCTGTTAGAAAGGTCCAAGAAACACAAAAAATAAACACCAGTACTCCTGAATCACCAAAGTATATAAACTTGGGAACCAACTGCACCAAAGAAGAGATACTCGACTTTTTGAAGGTTTTCAAGATGTTTTTGCATGGAGTTATAATTATTTAGAAGAATATGATAAGTCAATATTTCAACATATTATACCTATGAAAGAAGGATCCAAGTTATTCAAACAAAAGTTGAGAGTAATAAATCACAAGATAAATCCTTTGGTAAAGATAGAAATTGAGAAATTAAATAAAGCTGGTATAATTTATCCTATTAGACATTCAGATTGGCTTTCAAATCTATTAGTGGTAAGGAAGAAGATTGGTGAAATATGCTTGTGTGTTGATTTTAGGAATCTTAATCGGGTCAGCATAAAATATAATTACCCATTACCTAATATGGAAATGCTTCTTCAACAAGTTACATGATCTGCATTAATGTCTATGTTGGATGGGTTTTCAGGTTACAATCAAGCCCTTGTGGCAGAAAAAGATAAACCAAAAACAATGTTCATAACACCATAGGGAACTTACGCTTATATTAGAATGTCATTCGGATTAAAAAATGCAGGTGCAACATTCCATAGAGAAATGTATCACGCTTTCAAAGACTTCATTGGAAAATTCATGGTTGATTACCAAGATGACCTAACAGTTTATTCAAAATCAAGAGAAATACATACTAGACATCCCAAAAAGATCTTTGAAAGGTGCAAAATGTATGGAGTGTCATTGAATACTAAAAAGTGTATATTTGCTATAAAAAAATGAAAACTATTAGGTCATGTTGTAAGCTAAGAATTAGTATATATTGACCCATAAAGAATCAAAGCAATAAATGATCTCAATCCTCTAACATCAAAAAATGGAGTGCAATCTTTCTTCAGGAAGATAAATTTTGTTTGAAGATTTGTTCCCAATTATGCTACCATTGTCAAGCCCATAAACAAGTTGCTAAAGAAAGATCAAAAATTTGAGTGGACATCAGAAATCCAAAAGGCTTTCATAGAAGTTAAGCAATCCATTACTACCACCCATGTACTTGTTAGTCCATAAAGCAAGAAGAACTCCCAATTTCCTTCATAAGCAAAACATTACATGATTATGAATTGAATTACTCAATCATTGAAAAACAAGCTCTTTCTCTAGTCAAAGCGATTTCTTACTTCAGGACATACATTCTGTCAACTCATGTCATTTCTTATGTTCGTCATTCACCAGTCAAAATGATTTTGAATCAACAACTCAGGAAAGGAAGGTGGGAAAACTGGTTGGCCAAACTTTAAGAATATGACTTAGAAATCAAACCTTTAAAATATGTTAAAGCTCAAGGTCTATGTAAATTCATGTCAGGGATCGAAGCTTTAAGTATTTCTCCTCCCAATGGATTTGGTGCTATAGTCCCAAGGACAAATTTGGAAAATTTTGAATGGTATAAAGATATAATATTTTATTTCAAATCTGGCCAGTTTCCTCCCGAAATCTCCTCAAAAGAGAGAAGAACTTTGAAAATTAAAGCAAATCATTATGTTCTAGTATCTGGAGTATTGTTCAGATGAAATTTTGATGGTGTATTGTTAAGATGTCTGGATAATTTAAAATCTAAAGAAGTTATTTGATAATTTCACAATGGGGTTTGTCGAGGACATTTCTCACCAGTGGTGACAACTTAGAAAATCATTCGAGTTGGTTTTTAATGTATAACTATGTTCAAGGACTCTTACAATTTTTTTCGTAAATGCAACCCATGTCAAAATTTCTTAGGAAAAACCAAAAGAGATGCAATGACACTACATAAAACCATGGTGGAGCAACCATTTTTTCAATGGGGTTTATATGTGATTGGTCCAATAAATCCTAAATATAGCAAAGGTCATTTATATATTATCACAACAACTAACTATTTTACAAAATGGCAAGAAGTCGCGGCTCTAAGAAATGCAGAGTCAGAACAATCAATTCATTTTTTGAAAGAAAATATTTTTTCCAGGTTTGGCGTACTAGAAAAATTTATAATAGATAATGGCTCAATTTTTATTGGATAAAAATTCACAAAATTTTGTAGTGAATATGGAATAATCATGGGACAGTCATCTAATTATCACCCTCAGGGAAATGGATTAGCAAAATCAACGAAAATAACGTTGATTCAAATCATTAAGAAAACTATTGAAGCTAACCACAAGAATTGACACAATAAGTTGATAGATGCATTGTGTGCAAATCGTCTAACTCCAAAAGATAGTATAGGGAATTCTACATATGCTTTGGTATATGGGATGGAAGCAAGAATACCTTTGCATGTCGAATTGAATGATTTGACATTGATCTTAGATGGAGAGGAAAAAGAGGAACAATCACCAATACAAAGAAGATATAATGAACTCTTGGAACTAGAAGAATAGAGGAAACAAGCAATTCTGGAAATAAGTAAAAGACGAGAAGTGGTCAAGAAATATTTTGATAAAAGTGCAACTTCAAAGGACTTTCAAAAGGATCAATTTGTTTTGTTGTGGAATAGAGCAAAGGAAAAACCATCATTCCAACTAAATTTGAAGCTCTTTGGATCAGTCCATATCGAATTGAAAAAGTAATTGGCTATAATTCATACTTGCTCAAGGATATGAAGGGAATAATTCAGCTGTTGTTCATCAATGAGCAACATTTGAAGTACTTTTTCTATTGACTCTTAGTCAAAAAATTTGTACATAGTAATTCCCGATACTCTTTGTGTGTGGGTGTGTGTGTGTGTGTATGTTTGACCTTTTTTTTTTCTTTGACTCCATTTGTCCCAATGGAAAAAAATTATGAATTCTCAACAACCCGTAGGGGGCCGTTGTCCCACAATTGGAGCCAGATGTTGATCCACATTCGTGATCAAATTTGTGTTTTCATTTAACCATCCATACAAATTTTCCTTGTATTTTGTTTTGTTTGTTTTCCTTTAGTCTTTTTCTCTTTTATCAAAATTTTTCCAACACTTAACCAATTTTCAAGTAATGTGGAGCGAGGGTAGCATAAATCTTGGATCCACATGTCTACAGGTCTGCAATCACGCCGCATATATTTTTCACCTCTTACTTGTGCGTCCTCCACAATGCACTTTTCACATTTTTCATACTTAGTCATTTTCTTGAAATGCGGATGTAGAGCCACATACCATCCGTCAACTTTTTCTTGAGTCTTCAGGTTCACAGGTCCGAAGTCTGCAATCCTGCATTCCCTAAAATGCACTTCTCACTTTTTCGTTTCTCGAATTGTGCCTTTTTCACTTTTTTAACACTCAGTCAATTTTCATAAAAAGTGCATGCGGGACCACTTACCATACAATAACCTTTTTCTAGTCTCTAGGTCAACAGGTTCGCAGGTCCGAAGTCCCGTGTTCTCCAAAACACCACATTTACTTACTCTATCTGCAAAACAACTATTTCCAATACTTATCCATATTTCTAGTTTCGGTTCCTTACCCTTTCTCACATCTGTGTTCGCAAGTCCACAGGTTCGTAGTTTCGTGTTATAGTGCAATTTGCACTTTCATTCCTCATTTTACACTCTCATACTTAACACTTTTAATCTTCTTTGACATCACATCACCACTTCTCATCACATTTATTGTCCACGCCACATCAACAACCGCTTGTGTAACCATAAGGCTGTTGTTAAATGCATGAAACATTCATTAAAACTTGAAATAAATTCAAATCTCAAGCAAGCCGACAATATTAAAAGAAATATTTATGATTGTTTGAACTATCAAGACAATACATGGTGAAATTAAGTAAGAACTAATATTCCAAGCTGTAAATATCGACAGTAGCGCCACCTATTTCCAAAACCAAAAGCATAAAAAAGAATGTCAAGTAATAAAAATGAGTTGTATTGCGGAGATGCACTAAAAGCCTTTTCTTCTCCCATTTTATGTATAAGATGAAATTTTCACCGAGAAAGTGTGCAGACAATATAAAACCTAGGCCATTTCTTTTATGATACAAGAAAAAAACAATTCATACCCCTACCATGGAAAATTGGAGAATTTACTGTAAAACATATAACCCACCTCGATGAACTGACAGGAAATCATGAACAACTGGACTTAAAGGAATCCAAATTTGTTAAGGGTTTTGACTGAGATAACAAATTCACTAGACAAATGGAATTAATTGGTATTCTTCATATTTCACCAAAGTTGAACAATTTCAAAAAGGTGGTGGAGATAATCTAGATCTCCATGAAATCACGACAAACCAAGTTTCAGATGATGTGTAAGAAATAAACAACACAAATGAAGGTAATAGACAACATGGCGGGGAAGTGACGGATACAAACCCTAATTCACCAACAACCTCCCAAAAGAGTACTCCATCAAGAACACATAATAGAAACAATGGTATGGAGATGAGAAAGGCATCAACTGGAGGGTCATACGATGGTGGTGATAAAGAATCACCTATAAAAAGTATTGAAAAATATCATATTGCATATACTTCTATCAAAAGAAAAAGAAATGCATCAACAACAGGGTTAAGAATACTTGAAATCTAGGAAAGTCCATGAGCAATGTATATTGATGAGTTCATTGAAGAACCTAGCTAATCTGCACAAAGACTACTGGAAACCAGGGAAATTATTGAAACCTTGATTACCCAGGAACCTGGAATATTCGAAGAGGAATCTTTTACTTTGTACCACATGGCCTACAATCGTGAATGTAAAAAATTGTTATTGGAAAAATTCAATACTAAAAATAAGAAGTCATCGGAAAGATGGAAGTCATCAATTGGTTTTGATGGAGTTACACCATAAAAAAAATTGCACAGTTCCACAGAGAAACTAGAGAAGCTTTGAAGCAATCTATTGAAAATATGGAAAAATAAAATTCGTCGTTAAAACAAAGGATAAAATAGTTAGAATATGCCTTGATACTAGGACCATTGTTTCCAGAGCCTTTGAATTCAATCCAACATGCATTTGTGTTAGAAAATGTCCCAGAAAGAAGCAATAAATATAAAGGCTCATCAAGTGTATTACAAGAAATAAGAAAATATGTTGGTGATGCCATACCGAAAATAATTGATATAATTCAATAAATTTTGGACCTTTCTCAGAGTATTGCTAGTTTTTCATCAATAATACAAAATTTCAAGGAATATCTGCAAAAAGAACTAGAAAATGATGAAGGATTTTACAGAGAAGCTGTGAGTACAATCTCAACTAAAGTCTCAAGTTTAAGTGAAGCTCATAGAAAAGAAAAAAAACTTGCTTCAACTTACTGGATGAATCAGGTCAATGCATGTTGGCTAAAGAAGAATTAAGTATTTGAAAGAAATGATAAATATGACTGATGTTTTGAAAAAAAAAACCGATTTTCTTCTTAAACTTGTGGATCTTATGAAGGAACTTGATGGTCCCAATTTATTGATGGATACCATGATTTTTATCAAAGAAAACCTTAACGGGACAACTTAATACATTAAAAGTTACTTGGGAAAATGAATTCAAAGAAACCATTGAATTTTCTGAAGAAGAAGTTGAAAAATTGTTAGTTCAATATATCAATAGAAATGATGAAGTTGATGACACACTACATCAATCGGAGATGGATATGAGAGAATTTGAAAATGAATTATTTGAAATTAAAACTAAGCATGAAATTATTGTACCTCCTTTAAGGTAGTATATCGAGGAGTGGTTGAAAACGACGTTAATAAAAATTACCGAGCCATAAAATCAAGAAACAATTGCAATAGTTATGACACCTCAACCAAAATGTGCATCTATAAAAGAAACACCTCCAAGCAAGTAAAAGGTTACGAGAACTTTCTATCACAATGAGTCAAACAACAACTTTTTTCCCCCTCTTAGGTCTATTTATTCCACAATCATTTGTCATATTGCCTTCTATTTCTAAGTATTATGTGAAAACCAGGTTGATCATTGATTGTTTTCCTCTTATCTTCCAAGTCTTTTCATTTTATGGTCCGTGGGATCCCCATCCCTATCCTCTTTGAAGGGCAAATGCAAATATTTTCTTTAAAGACATTTACTTTGTATTTAAAGACTTATATTATTTTTTGAGACTTTGAGAGAAATACTTGGGATACTACATTATTGTATTCTCAAAGACTTTGATTTGAAGCTTGAGTTTCCAAATGTTTTATCCATCATAATATTTTTGGTGTTTAATGGAATGATCTTTTAAAGTTTTCTTATATATGCAGTCCATCTTTCTTATCTCTTTACTGTGGATATTATTCACTATATTGATGAATGTTTTGATGTAAATTTCAACCTCTTATTTATCATAATCATTTGGTTTATGTATCTTGTAATGTGGGTCTAATGGTTAAGAACATGTTTTTCCTCCTAAAAGGTCACAAGTTCAAATCCATAGGGGGGTAGGGTATGCATACCTTCGAAGACTTTACCAGTCAAATCGATGGGCGGAAGGGATCCCTTATCCCACAAATAAGGGGGTATCATACATAAATTTTGTGTCTATCTTGGTCGTGACCTTAAAAATAGATTATTATTATTATTAATAATATATTGCATGGGGCATAAAGGTGTTGATCCACATTCGTGATCAAATTTGTGTTTTCATTTAACCATCCATAGAATTTTACCTTGTCTTTTCTTTTGTTTGTTTTTCTTTAGTCTTTTTCTCTTTTATCAAAATCTTTCCAACACTTAGCCAATTTTCAAGTAGTGCAGAGCGGGCGGGGGTAGCATAAGTATTGGATCCACATGTCTGCAAGTCCGCAGGTTCGCAATCGTGCCACATATATTTTTCACCTCTTACTTCTGCATCCTCCACAATGCACTTTTCACCTTTTTCATACTTAGTCATTTTCTTGAAATGTGTATGCGGAGCCAGATACCATCCGTCAACTTTTTCTTGAGTCTCCAGGTTCGTAGGTCCGAAGTGCACAATCCCACATTCCCCAAAATGCACTTCTCACTTTTTTTGTTTCCCAAATTGTACCTTTTTCACTTTTTCAACACTTCGTCAATTTTCATAAAAAGTGGATGTAGGGCCACTACCATACGATAACCTTTTTCTAGTTTTTAGGTCTGCAGATCCGAAGACTCGTGTTATCCAAAATGCACCTTTTACTTATTCGATCCGCAAAATGACTATTTCCAATACTTAGACATATTTTTAGTTTCGGTGTGCACCTCCTTACCCTTCCTCATATCCATGTTCATAGGTTTGCAGGTTTGTTGTACCATGTTATACAATTTTCACTTTCCATTCATCATTTTACACTCTTATACTTAAAAATTTTCATTCTCCATGACATCACATCACCACTTCCCATCACATTTATTCCCCCCCTCACATCAACATCCACTTGTGTTAGCATAAGGTTGTTATTAAATTCATGAAACATTCATTAAAACTTGCAATAAATTCAAATCTCATGCAAGTTGGTAATATTAAAAGCAAGATTTATGATTGATTGAACTATCAGGACAATACATGGTGAAACTAAGTAAAAACTAATATGCCCAGTTGTAAATATCAACAATAGCACCACCTATTGTCAAAACCAAAAGCAGGAAAAAAAATTGTTAAGTAAGAAAAAAGAGTTGTATTGTGGAGATACACTAAACACACTTGGGCGTGATGATCAAGAGTTTTAGTGGTCTAGGGCATACAATGATCTAGAATCGGATCCAAAAGCCTGACAGGGCTTAAAAATGCTCAAAAATGAAAGTGCTCGGAATCCAACGAAACCAGCTCCATTGTGTCCGTCTCATCTTCCTGATTCCGACAATATATTTACTTTCTTCAAACGGGCTTCGTATGAGAAAGATATCGTGTTCTGTCCGAAAAGGAAAACAGGCAAAAAAATGGGATGACTGTATAGTCCGTACAGTGCCACGTGGCATGATGATTGTACAGGCCGTACGATCATACAGGTGACGTGGAAACCTCTGGAGGCGACATGTGGTAGGTTGATTTGGCGTACGGGTAGACAACTCGACCAATCCAGGGGTGACACATGTCACCACTGTAAGGGTGACACGTGGCACGGATGACGTCAACACGTATAGTGGCAGACACGTGGTAGGATGACAGGGCAGTACGGCTTTTGACAGGTGGCAGGCACGTGGACCATTCAACGACTGACGCGTGGCAGTTTGTAGTTGGTTTATGGCTTTGGTAAAATTTATATGGCGTGCATGGGAGTCGAACCGACGACCTCACCTCCGGGAAAAGGACTGACAAGACCGGGCTAACCGCTCGGCCCACGGGTATGACTTAACAGTCATATGGAAATTATTTTATTTGAATTGGGTTGAAGTTCTAATCGACGGTGGAAAGGGTCGAGGCTTAGCCCCATCCCTCGGTGCAAATATATGTCGTGACCACTACACATAACCGGGAGCACGGATGAGCAGGTGCATGGATAGGGTCCAACCCCTGGTTCACGGGCGGATCCCACAGGACCAGAGCTTTACCACCAAAAAGAGGCATGGTTATATAATTGTTGGCCCGTGGCCCTATGCAAACGCCACCGAACCAGGAGCTAACGCGAGGAAAAGGGCCAACACATAGCCCAAGGGGCTAGCGCTTGGCCACATGGTCCATATGACCATGCCAGAGGGGGCACGCACCGGATGAACGGGGATAATGCCCGCATTTAGCCAAAAAGTGGGTTTTTCTATTAAGTTTTGGGATTTTTAATGATTCTAAGCCTGTAATTAATAGATTTTCTCCATTATTGGGAGATATTGGGAATTTTTGGAGCCCAAATTTTGGGAGGAAGTTGGGGATGAACAACCAACTTCAAATCTATATAAACTAGGCCTGTTTGAGGCCATGGAGGACAGTCAAGGA
>ML786175.1:409759-459013 GCA_009831015.1 Picea engelmannii | reverse complement strand
TATAGCATGCTCCGCACAAAATAATTGATATAAAATTCTGAAACTCACACCCAAAATACTACAGACTATCCACGATCCAATGCAACCAGTCCCACTCAATTTGGATACTCTAGGAAGAAGTTATGATTGTTTTACCTGGAACACCTTCTTGAGACTAGTCAATAGGAATAGTCAGATACCCTAGCTTGCACAGGGTGTATCTGCAAATTTAAGATGACCCAGAAGCTGAAATTTTTACCACATATACATTACTATTTTTTGTAAATGGCCTCCGGATTTTAGGGTCTGAAACATTACAGAAAAATATTTATAGCGAAAATTCCACAATGACGCATTTCAGGATGATTCAAGAACCCTATCTTGTACAAGCTGTATCTCCGCAAGTATAAGGCCTCAGGAGCTGAATTTGGAACCCAACGTACCTTGATCCGTCTTCTAAATATCCTCCAAGCCGTTCCTTCTGAAACATTGTAGACTAAAAGTTATAGCGAAAATTCCACGGTGTCTCAGATGTAATAGCGAAACCCCAAGACCTTGAGCTCTGATACCATATGTTAGGAACCAAATAGCAATATAGCATAGAAAAACCTCATAAAAAGTACTCAACACCTTGAAAAAGAGATATTTTCAGATAATAAGCCTCTTCAAGGGGGAAACCTCCTTTTACCCCACTTAAATGTTCAAGTACAAGATGATTCAAAATGAAAATGTCTCCTTGGTATATATAGGAGACTAGGAGGTATAATTACAACTAATGGCCTAAAGCCGACATAAATAAAATAATGTTACTAATCTAAATTAAAACTAATGGCCTAGAGCCGACATAAATAAAATAACATTACTAATCTAATATGCCCCAATTAAGGGGTAATGAGCCAATATTAGGGCTTAACACATTCTACATTTGTCTATAGATTGGGATGTATTGGAGCCATAGGGGACATCCCGTGATTCAGTAAAACTTAGATCTAGGGAGATCTGCTTGATATCTAAGTCCGAAACTTCTCCCATGGGATTCTCATAGCCTGATCTATATTCTTGGAGAGTTTTAGAGAATTTGGAGGCCTCCTTCATCAGGGCCGAACCAGCTAGGGTTTCAGTCATCCAGTGGGGCGCACCATTCAATGGAGGAATTCAGATCTATAGGGTTTGAGAGTGGATTTGGGAATTTGGACATCTGGGTTGTCCTTATAGTTGCCCGATCTATCATTTGGCATATTTCTCGGGATGATTGGACACTTTTGGTAGTAGGGCCGAATTATTGAGGGCTTCAGCATTCTAGCAGGGTGTGGCACTTTCCAGCTTGGAGGTTGAGCATTAGTACGGCTAAGATCTACTTGATTCAGTCTTCATTGTATATCCAGCCTTTAGAGACTTATTTTGTATTGTCGGGAGCATTTTGTAGCAACTCATAGCTATTGCTTGTATGACCATCTGAGGTTTATGCCAGATCGACCATCTATTGTATTGATCTTACATTTCTCATAATAAAAAGGTCAGATCTTTGCTTATGCTTCTACATCCTGAATATATTGTGATCTTCATGTGTTGATGAATCTTTTATGCACTTAATAACTCAATAAATACCTGCACATCAATAGATCAGTAGTAGTTAGTGATTCCAAGAAAAAATTTGGCTTGGGATCATTATAGTAACCCAAGGATTCAACTATCAAAACCCTAGGGGAAACTAGCTACTAAGGTGTAGGTAACCCTAGGCCTTAGTAGAATTTCCTCCCTCTTTAACTCAATGATGAAGCAAAGATAACTAAGATGAAGCAGGGGAAACTAGGGTGTTGCAATGGCAAGGCCCTAGAAAATGCTTCAAGAAAACTGACCTCTTGACAAGATCTAGTAGGTGAAGGCTTTTAAAGCTAGGGCAATAACATGTGCTAGTCTTCCTAGGGTTTAAACAAGCAATTTCATAATCTCAATGTAAATGAAAAATAAAAATGACTATAACCATTCAATTAAGAACAATTTGCAAAAATTTCACTTACATACATCAAGAATCATCAAGTAAAACCCTAGTTGAACACATCCACCAAAAAACTTGCCAAAATACTCCAAATTTAGCCTTCCTCAACAAGTGTGCCTAAAATTTCAGCCAAGAAACTCTAGATAGGGTGAAAATTTCAGTCATCACAAGTGTGAGTGAAAGATGATCAATAATACAAGGGCTAAAACCCTTATATATACAATACCAATGACCAGAATTAGGTCAAAAAGGCTGACATGGACAATTACATGTAATATCCAGTTTTTACATTAAATGTCATAATAAAACCCTAAATCAAGTTGTAAATATGACATCATGCCCTTTTAGGGTGACGTTAGGCCTTCTTAGGGAAACATTGGCCTCCTGGAGAAAAACGTTAGGCCTCCTTGGGCCTCTAGATCTTGCCACACGTGCCACTTGGCACACAAATGCCTCCAAAGTGTCCAAAACACTGGGTGACCTAAGTGACGTCATCGGCCTTCCAAGGCCTACATCATGGTGAAAAGGGAAAGACCCCCCTAGGTCCAGGCCTGCCAGGTTGTCCCTGGTGGAACATCCTCCTCTCTCTCTGGTGCAAACCCCTAATCTGTCTCCTCCCTTGGCTGGGGTCTCAGCATCCATCGGGTAGGATTTTAACCCTATGGAGGTCTAAACTAATCATCTCCCCATGTGTACTTGTCCATTGAGTGTGGCCCTGCAACATCAAAAAGTACACCCTCCATGGGCTCATAAGTCAGAGGGATCATCGCAATGTCAATCACATCTAATCATCAAGTTATTCAAACATGTGCATGAAACCCCTTTTACTCAGACAAGCGCTCAAGGACGTTATGTTATTCTACAAGCCAAGTTTGGAGGGGGTGCTAGGACGTCTTATTGGGTTAGTGCTCATTGGATGTGGGATGTTCCTGGATGAAGACAAATCGAGGCCATGTGAGTGGATGGGGTGGTAAGGGATGTCTGGGCAATGGGTGTAGTGATAACAGGGAAATGTATGGCTTACCTGTGGGTGCCTCTGAAGAGGGTGAGTTGCACCTTGTCATGGATGCAAATGTTTCCAAGCCCATTCATGCCTTTTATCTTTTATTCTTATTTCTTTTTCTTTCAAGAGACTAGTTAGGGGAAACTACCCTGGCGTGGTGACCAGTGTTGACAATGTTATCCACAAGCATTTCACGGAAATGAGAAGGTTGGCTCATGATGAGACCCCCTTTCTCTTGGATATGCCACCAAGAACCACTACCCTGGTGTGGTGAATAGTTGAATGGTAGTGTCATACTGCTACATTCCCATGGACCTAATATGTTGGCTCATGATGAGATCCTGTATCCTCCAACTAGGTCTTGATTTATTATTTTTATGGGGCCCTATGTTTCTTGCTGAGAAGCCTTTTATTGCTTTCTCGGGGATCCCTGGGTAAATCATATCAAGGTTTCATTCTTTTGGTTTGCTTCTTTTGCCAGCTATTTTTACCCTCTGGGCCTTTAGCCCCTTCTTCCCACAAGGTAAGGTACAACCCTTTGAAAGCTTGGAAAATCCAATGCCCGGACCAGTGTATGGGATGGATGAGTGGGAAAAAGATGAAAAGTGGTAAGTATGGTGGGATGGACAATGAACTTTCATGAACCCCCCCCAGTGGAAACTCAAATCCTATGGGAACCAACTGACTAGGGCATTTTGTCGTTCCCCCCAAGTGTGGTCAAGTGGAAAGGCATAAGGTCCAAGCACACGTTAGAAGCAAAAAGAATTAAATGCACATATTCAAAATGTTTTGAGAATCAGAGTGACACATACCATGATACCCAGACTCATTACCTCATGGAGCAAGACTCATTTCTACTAAAGGACCAGGTCGATCGGATGGATGTTGTTGTTGTTGACAAGGTGGAAGCGCTGAAGAAGAAAAGGATGGGCCCTCCAGGGCCAAGCTCAAGTCGATCTAGCTCTCGGTACTCCATGTCTAGATCTTGTGAGCTTTGAGACATAATCTCCTTAGTTATCCCTAGGCTAGGGGATAAGAGAACTGATACTCAAGCTGACTCAATCCTTCTTGTTTCACCTGCGTAGTGTCTTTAACCATATAAAACCCAATATGAAAATCGTAGGGTATGAATGCCCTCTTCTTGTCCTTCACCAAAGAAGCATTATAGCCTTATAGGATGGTCTGGTAGCAGATTTCTCCCAATATGAGATGGTCTGGGATATGGACAGGGAGCAGGTGCGGTGCCTCAGTAGCCCCGAACACTCTGATATAAGTGCTTGTTTCTTCAAAATACCAGTGGACAACCTTGGATATCATCTTTTTGGCTGCCGCTGAAAGCCTTATGCATTCTTTTCTAAATATAATAAAGTGCACTCTGGTTATAAACTCATCACATATCATGGCGTAAAAAAATTTGTACCTATTTTCCCAAAAAATACTGAAATAAACATGCACGAGTAACTTGGCAACATGCCAACTTATATTCATACCTGCAAAAATGTTTCTCGCGCAAATTACGTCCAATAGGTACGATGCCATGTGGAAAAATGATGTTTCTCCATCCTTTGGTGTCTAGGCCTATAGGATGTTGATACTTAGTTGTTTGGAAATGATGGCTCCCCAATTGAAACTACTCCCAGATATTTCCACGGTATATGCTAAGGGCATCCACGCTTCAGAAAAATTTGAGCAATCTTTTTCCCCATACAATCGGCTGATTAAAGCCATTAAATACATATAAGGCTCTCTGAGGTTTACCATGCTGTACCAACCATATCTCCTATTTGTGAACTTCTTATCTTCTTTCCACCATGAGGCCAGTAACCTATTGGTGTCATGGAACTCATAAAACCTAACCACAAATTCTGTATTCAGTCTCTCCTCTGGGTCTCTGAGTTTGTAGTATTTTTGTACCTCTACTGGAAGAAATACAACAACACATTTTCCCTCCTCATTATTGACCGTGCATTTCATCGTGTCTATGTGGTCAATTATCCATCCTAGTGTTTCGATGCAGGGTAGAACTGGGGTCCGGTAGGCCACCATATGCAGATATGATCGCCTAATATTAGGGAAAACTTGGTCATCTAGTACCCTAACATACGAGTTGTTGTGAGGTGTAAAATCTGGGTAATCTTCCTGACTGATTTTGTTAAAAAGATCCCCCCAATGTGGGAGCATTACTTTAGATCCAGTGTTCGCCTCTGTGTCCCTGAAATTTGGAGGCTGGGTAAACTGTTTCTTAGTGGAAGTTCGGATAACTGACTCCATCTTTGAAAGGAAATCAATTTCCCTTGCAGTCACCGATGTGGACCCTTCATCGATCTCCAATTCTTTCGTTTTGGGCATTCTTGGTGAGCGTATGGTTGTCGGCTTTCACAGAGGCATTTTTCTGTACAAAACAGAATAATAAGCTGCAAGCCAATCGAGACAAGTGTTATTCGAAACAATCATAAAATGTAAACAATAAAGATCATGCTTACCTCTTCCTTACAGGAAATAACCTGGGCTTACTGGTAATCGAAGTGGCACAATGACCTGTTACCTCTTCGATGCTCTCTCTTGCGCCTTTGTTTGCTTGGGAGATCAGTGATTTGTGAATCGAATACCATGCTTAGGAACAAACTTTGCAAATTTAAAACATACTACTTTGTCGCATCAAGTCTTAAATTCAGGAGTACAAATATGATCTATACAATCTATAACATAATCCACATCATGCTCAAGATTAAATGCAACGCACACTGGGGGTGCAAGAGCGTGTTACTTTTAGAGTTCATCGGCGAATTCAAATTTTTTGAAAGTTGATCGGCACACAACATCGTGTTATTGGTTACGTGAAGCTCTTAATTGTCTAACAAATCCCAGACCTCATCCTTCACTTAGCTAGAGGTGTATCCTCAAATTACCTGAGTGTCTTAGCACTCCAATGGAACTAGTATGATCGGTATCGGGGATAAGCAGGATCACAGATCAAACAGGGTCGTCGGCGTCGGCGGATAAAGGTTCGATCTAAAATAAAAAATTCAGTGTTCTAGCAATCTGCTGGTATTTTATGAGTGCATCAGCATCAACATATTGTCTTTAACGTTGTTTTGTTGGTGCCTCTAGGCAAAAGTTTTGATGTCAACCCAAACTGTCATATAGTGATGACGTGGAAAAGAAAATGTGGAAGTACATATATGACACGGGGAACATCGACGAATTCAATTTTTTTGAAAGTTGATCCAGACGCGATGTTGTTTTATTGGTTACATGAAGCTCTTAATTGTCTAACAAATCACAGACCTCATCCTTCACTTAGCTAGAGGTGTCTCCTCAAATTACCCGAGTGTTTTCGCACTCCAATGGAACTAGTATGATCGGTATCAGGGACAAGCAGGATCGCAAATCGGACAAGGTCGTCGGCGTCGGTGGATAAAGTTTCGATCTAAAATAAAAAAATTCAGTGTTCTAGCAATTTGTCGGTAGTTGATGAGTGCATCAGCATTGACATATTGTCTTTAACATTGTTTCGTTGGTGCCTCTACGCAAAAGTTTCGATGCCGACCCAAACTGTCATACAATGCTGACGTGGAAAAGAAAATGTTGAAGTATAGATATGACACGGGGAACATCAAAAGATGGCATCGGTGATGACCGAGCAATACAGACTATCCACGTGGAAAAACATGTGACAATTGACTTGACCTTTTCGGCATGAGAACGTTTATTTTTGGCATCAATGATTTTCCTTAAGCATACTTTTTTTGGTGTGCCCTTCCTCCCATTTTGCCGATGTTGAAGATACATCAACGATCAGTGATCGACGATTATTTTTGTTATGTGGGCATTTTTCCTTTTGGATTTCACTGATGCCGACGATACATCGACAATTTTTTTTTTTTAAAGGAATTATTTTCGCAGACCAAAATCGTCGATGGGCGCGTAGCTCTTTATAGAGAAAATTTTAAGTTGTGTGCACTTAGTCTAATGCCACATTTACTTAGAGAAAATGTCAATCTGTTCAACAAACTTCAAACCGAACCAAATGTGACCGATGATAAAACACAACAATAGAAAAACCCATTGATCCTTACACAACTGACTCCATTCAGAAATGACAAAGTGGTACCCGAAAGAAAAAATTCACAAATACTTTTAGGGTGTGTTGAGTGCTCAGCAAGACCTTCTACACATCCACAATCCAGTGCAATCCTTCTTCCTTGCACACATACCCCACAGGCACCAATAGATATACCAACAAATGTTTTAGACCACTATCTCTAGAGAATCCATGTCTGCCTTGGCTCAGATACCACATGTAAAAACCAAGTGGATAAAGAGAAACAAAACAAACACATAGTAAGAGTCAATATTTATCCTGGAATCTCTTTTCCATGAAAACTAGCCAAAAAAGATATATATTCATTAACCTTGGCCAGTCTAGCCAAGCCGGCCAAAGAATAGGTCACATGAGGCATTTTACAATGGAGAACACTAAGCCTTTACATTGGCCTCATCACATGAAATACCATGGGAAAATACGATGGGTTACCCAATACCATGGGCTCGTAAACAACCTATGGTAAACCCATCAAGCTTAACTTAATTACTCTTTGACTGACTCAAGGTTAACCTAACACTATTGTTGATAGAACATAATATGTATTGGTTGGATTTACTACATAGAGCGTAACATGAATTCTAGCTAAAATGCATGGGAGGAAACAGATCTGAATTGCTACATAATCACTTTCATCCCCAGTGGAGGGATGATAGGCTTCAAGGCATCGAAGAATGTCATCTTGTGCTTTTCGTTATGTGATGGGGTGTTGAGTCATTTTGAGAAATCTTCAGTGTTTGAGAAATACTGATGAATATATGTTGTCGATCCATGGAATTGGGTGTCATTGGGGGGGGGGGGGTTGGCACTAGCCACATAACTTTCCTTGATGGAACAAGGCTATGCACTTCACATATAATAGGTTGGCTTAATGATCCCACCCCTTGTTGGTGATGAAGTAACAATGCATTGCAAAAAACCCTCTATAATGATTTCTTTTTGTAATGTTGTATTTCAAGTATAGAGAAACAAGCCTTTAATAGAAAGGCCAACAAGTAGCCTTAGGAATAAGGGATAATCCTATAGTTTTATTCTCTAGCGTTGAGTTTGATTTTGCATATTAGTGAATATATATAGTAGTGTAACTCAGTTGTACTAACTAATTCTTTTAAGTTTAGTTGCAAGAAAGACCCAACTCATCATAAGGAAATGCCTTGAAAATGCCGAGTGGTATCATATGGAATTTCATGATTTGGAAATGCTGTATAGTATGGCTTAGAGAGTTTTCGGGGTGTTTCAACATGAAATATTCACATTTTGGTGCATTTTTAAAGTTCTTCGAGCCTATCCATCTGTCCATGAGGGATGTTGGACTTGTTACCGCCCAAACTAACAGTCCTACAAGGGCTTAGACTGTTATGGGAGAAACACAAGGGATAGGTGCCCAATGTCACCACAACACTTATCTTCTCCCTATTCAAGCCCAACTCCCACTCACAAAATACTTTTGGAGGCATCCCTATCACACAACATAATCACCTTACCCAACCGATTACTAGATCAGTCCTTTAACTAGTGGGATATGGTGGAGAGGTGGGAGTTAATTATTTTAATAGCTTGCTGAAATAAAAGATACTGTAGAAAATAAAATGACCGAACAACAAACTAACTTACCCTTACTCTTCAAAATAATGATGAAATGAAGTACAAGAGAAAAGGAGAATGTTGTTACCACTTTTCGGATGAATAGATATGTGAGTACTGTTATCCCCATTTTTTAGGGATAACTAGGAGATCATGTCTCGAGGCCCACAGGTCCTAGACATGGAGTACCCAGAGCAGGATTGACCTGAGCATGGCCCTAGAGGGCCCATCCTTTTCTTCTTCCATTAGATTTGTCTTGTCAGCAGCATCAGCATCCATCACCATCGGCTTGGTCTTGTATCAGAAGAGGTTCTTGCTCCATGAGGTAATTGGTCTAGGTATCATGGTATGCGTCACTTTTTATCATTGAAACCTTTAAATATATGCATCTGATTCCTTTTATCTCTAACAACTGCTTGGATATTACATTCGCCCACTTGACCATGCTTGGGGAGATTGACAGGGTGCCCTAGCAAGCCTGTGCCCATAGGTATTGGTTTGCCACTAGGGAATTTTTGAAAAGCCATCGTCCACTCCCATCATAGCACCATTGTTTCATATTATCTCCCACTCATTTATCCCATTCCCCTTGTCCGGGCATTGGGTTGACCTATTGTAGGATTGCACCTTATATCGTGGGAAGAAGGGGCTAAAGGACCAGAAGGTAAAAGCAGTTGGTAAAAGACAAAAGCCTAGAAATGAAACCTCAAGATGCTTCGCCCAGGGATCCCCGAGAAGGAAATAAAAGGCCTCTCAGCAAGAAACAAGAGGGACATAGAAAATAACAAAGAATACCTAGTCAGAGGATAGAGGATCTCATCATGAGACAGCCTATTAAGTTCATGGGTACCTAACAGTATGACATTGCCACCATCTGGTTACCACGCCAGGGCAGTGACCTTTGGTTGCATGGCCAAGGGAAAGGGGGTCTCATCACGAGCTAGCCTTCTCATATCTGTGAAAGTACTTGTGGGTAACACTGTGAACTTTGGTCACCATGCCAAGGCAATGTCCTCTGGTTAGCCCTTGAATAAAAAGAAAAAGAAGAAGAAAAACCAGAAGAAGATAAAGCAAGAAAAAGAATAAAGGCAAGAATGGGCTTGGAAAAAATGCATCCATGACAGGTACAACTCGTCTTCTACAAAGGTACCCACAGATAACGTTATGCATCCTTGGCCCTCACTGCACCCACATGTTTGGACATCCCCTAGCCACATCACCTCACTTACATGGCTTGGATGAAATCTTCCTGGAAACTCTCTTTTTCTTGTGGACACTAGCCCAATAGGACGTCTTGTCTTTTTCTCCAATCTTGTATTGTAGGTTTTTGTAATGTCTTTGAGCTATTGACTGATGTATTAGGGTTTTTGTGCATATGTTTAATAATATTCATGATGAGATGTGATTAAAATTGCTATGATATCGGTGACTGATGAGCCCATGGAGGGCATATTTTTTTATGTGTAGGACCATGCCCGACGAACAGGTACCATTTGGATCGATACACATGGGGAGATGACCAGTTCGGACTTCCATGGGGCTGAAGAGCCCACTAGATGGATATTGAGACCCCATCAGGGGGTAGAGACAGGATGGAGATGGATCAGGGCCTTTGCACCAGAAAGGAAGAGGACGTTCCATCAGAGGCACTCCGACAGGACTAGACCTGGGGGGAATGACCCCTTTTCAGTGGAACGCCAGCCTTGGAAGGCTTGGGATGTCTCCATCTTCACCATGATGTCATCCAGCTTCATGGATGCTTTTGGAGGCAGAATGAGCAGTAGTGGAACGTGTGGCATGTTGGAGAGGCCCGTGGGGGGCTAACGTTTTGCTTCGTGGTGTCTCATTTTCCCTAGAAAGGGCTAGTGCCTCCCTTGAAGGGTATTTTACTCTCATTTTTATTTGATTAGGGATTTTTACTTAGCATTTAATGTAAAAACAATATGATTTTGACATTATGGCCTTGTCGACCTTTTTATGACCTAAAAGGTAAAATTAGGTCATTGATACACTATATATTGAGGGTTTTGACTCTCATTTTAATCATCAATTGTCACTCACTCATAGTGAGGTTTGAAATTTGCTCCCTATTTGGGTTATTGGATTATTTGAGGAAGGCACACTTGTTGAAGGAAGAGATTTTTTCCATTCTATGGTGTTTTTCTTGAAGGAAGGTGTTACAACTAGGGTTTGCATGATTATTTCTTGATGATTTGTAAGTATTTTTCTACAAAACTTCTTGATTGAATGGTTGTAATCTTATTTCTTACATGTATTTATAATTTGTTGAATAAAAACCCTAGGTGACAAGCACACAAGTAGGTCCTTGTCTCATGTCCCCTAATAGAAAAAAATTTAGCCATTGAAGAAGAAGAAGAGAGCCTAGCCATAGCTACACTCCTTTTTATTCTTCCCTTAAGCTAGCCGTACCTTTTGACTTCAAGAGGGAGAGGATGTCCCAGGCCTAGGTTATCTACACCTAGGGCCATTTTCTTTTAGGGTTTGATGAAAGAGACTTACCTTAGCAACACTCTCACTCTTTAAACCCTCTTGTCTTGACTTTGTTTTTCATTTGAGCCAGCTGTTTGTTGGGAAGGAGGAGAGAGCACAAGGCCTTGCTTTAGCAACACCGGAGTGAGCCTATCTCCCCTAGGGTTACGATTTTTAAGCCCTGCTTTAGCAACACTTCAAAACTTATTCCTCTAGTCCTCTAAGTCTCATCCCCTTCAACTCTTGTGTCCTTCATGATTGACTCCATTTAACCCTAAGGCACTGATCTCAGACCTCCAGCATTGAAGTATAATTAGATCTAAACACTCTCAAACTCTTTTGAATTGAAACCCTAACTACACTAACCCTAACCTAATAACCCTAAGTTGTTGACATCATCTTTGAATATTTCATCTTTATTGCAGTAACGTTTCATCTTGTGAGCAATTGAATGGTAGTTGAAGGCATTAATTGAGTTAAGAAGTGATTTGTCATATTGAATGATGTATCATTCTAGTATTTATTGGTGAAGTGACATTACTGCTATTGCTATTTTGTAAACATTGACTTCGTCAAACATTTACTTTCAAATTGCTCATATTGAATATCAGATAGTCACTAATTATTATGAAGTACTAACCAAGATTGCCCGTATCAGTTTCCTTGTTGTATTGTCTCAAGCATGTGCTTTTCTTTTCTTTGGTTATACTCTATTATTGGTTGTTTAGCCGGGACTATCTGATCGGAGGTAATCTGTGAAGGGGAAATTTTTCTTTGTACTGTTATCCTTTGCACTTTCAAAACCCCAGGTTACTGGGGACGTCTCCCCTGGGACTAGCCTCCCTAAATAGAAAGAACCTCCCCATTGTGGTGACATTGGGTGGGGAAAGTTCTTGTTTCGCCAGTTTGACCTACTATTCTTTAGCCTTTCTTGTGTCTACAAACTGTGCGATAACAAGTACCATGACCAAAGTGGATGAAAATGAGTAATTTCCTTGCTGTCCTATTAAATCAGACCTACAAAACACAGTAAAACGCAGAAAACAACAAGGAAAATGGCATTTTTGGGCCCCCCACTAGTGCAAAAATGCACTAGATCACTAGATCTATGGGTAAGAAGGTTAGTGCAGTGAAGTATAAGTGTTTCCTAAGCCCAATAATCTTCAGATCTGTTGTAAATCTAATTTCCAGCATGCTGGAAATTACTTTTGCAAAATTGGGGTTGAAATTCTCCTAGGGTCAAAACCCAAAAATTTGCTACAGCCAATTTTTTTTATTGTTGGGTTGTAGCTATGCTTGATAATGACCAGAAACAAAGATATAATATGCAAATCAGATCTGTAATTGAAAGGAGAGGTTTAGGAAGGCAAAACTTACAAAATGTACCTTTTAAATGTGCCCACCAAATGTAGATCTAAATATTTTATTTGTTGTTATAGTGTAGGTCTGCACACGTTTTCTTACACAAACCCTTGTAATAAATGTGAAATGAAGCATAAAATTCAAAAGAATATTTATCTTGGGGTAGGGAGAAGTCCCAGAAGGCAAAAACCCCAATATCTACTAGTTTGATGAAGATAAAATTGAAATACAAAGCTAGGGTATGATTTTTTTGTGTTTTTGTAATAAAAAATGATTTAAATATTTAATTAAAATGGTTGAAGAAATTGAGAGATTTTCTTACCTTTAATTCTTACCTTATGATGTCTCTGGGTTATGTGATTATGGCCCTGTGAGCTCAATATTGGTCGGATATATTTCTAGACGATTGGGTTTGGAGTGGAAGCACTATCGCCCTCAATGCTAGAAATTTTACCAATAGATGGGTTCTTACTTGGATCTTGATAGGAGAGCTCCTCTACAGGATGGTCTCCAAGATAACAATCAATTTGGGTCAAAGAGATAATAGACCACTTGGATGAAGCTACTCCCAAAAGATTTGGTCCAACAACTTGGGTGTATTACCCTTGGATCCCACAAAGAGAGTAAAGAGACGAAGGCCTATCTTCCTCTCTTCCACATGACTATGTAGCCCCTCGATGGATTGATTGAATATCTTCCGCAAGTCTCCTAAAGAACCTCTGTCAAAGCACAATTACAAATATCCAAAACCAAGAAAAACAAACATTACAACATATAATCCATAGTGACACAAGAGAATTGAGTTCTATAAAATGGCATTACAATCTCACAAAATTTCAACAACAAAAATGAGAGGAGTAGCTAGCCTTTTATAGAAAAATTAGTAACAGATAGTTTCTAACTCCCTCATTAAAAATAATATTCTTGGTTTTCACATCCGCAATTTGTTGGAGGCTAAACCATTGATAATATTATTTATTACATCACTCCATGGTCAAAATGGGATAAATTCCATTTTTAGAATGCTTGACCAATTGATTTGGTGGAGGAAATAAACTTGGGGACAATTTCCTCTTGAGAAATGAGCATAACGGCTATAATGAGTGGTTAAATTAACCAAAAAGGATAATTTGGTCATTTAGTAGTTAAATTAACCACTCTGATTGGAAATAGAACATCTTTGAATAAAATTAATTGTTTTGCATGTGGAGAAGTAATCTTTGACTTGCCAAAATTATTTCAATTTTAGAATATCCCAAACATTCCACTCCTTGTCCATTTGACCTTGTAAAATGTGCCCAATGATTTTGTAGAAGAAATGGGACAATTTTCCTTTGGGGAGAATTATCTCCCTCAATATTCCATCAACCAAAATTCTGAGACATGGGTTTTGTTTGTGATTTTTTTCTGCTAATTCTAAACCCATGTTGTATTTTTGCCTTCAGGGTGTGTCTGCATGAAAAGAAGTGCAATGTTGAAAACTCCCTTAATATTTTGTCAATCACAACTTTGCAACATGGGTTTTGCTCATGATCCCTTTTCGGTCATTTTGAGCCCATGTTGTATTTTTGCCTCGGGGACCTCTGCATGAAAAGACGTGCAATGGTGAAAACTCTTTCAAGATTGAATCAATCACAATTTTTCCATATGGGTTTTTCTTGTGAATTTTACTTGCTCAATCTGAACCCATCTTGTATTTTTCCTCTAGGGGCCACTACCTCAAAAGACGTGCACTTCATGAAAAGACATGCACTGATGAAAACTTTGTTAGACTACCATGTTGACAACCAAAATGATAGTGCACCATGGCCAAGGTATGCCTACAAACTCAATACAAGATAACCATATTGGGAAGACATAGGTCTGCATGACATGGACCAGACTAGGCCCCACAAACTGCAATCACCCCTACATAAGGCCTGTTGCTTCACACAATCATGTGTCCCAATAGATCTGTGCCACAACCTCCAATCCTATCCAGGATGAGAGATGGTGAGACAGGGCCATAAGGGGACTGATTATGATCGAACTATGTTTGGAAGTCCACTACAAAAATCATCGACTATGGTTTACATGGCTTTAACTTGCATCATTGGGCTTACAATGGTGTAGCCAAAAAAATGAAAACTCTAGGGTACCTCCTAGAGAGGTAACAGGACCCATAGGAAGTCGAAAAACCCCTAATCTATGGAAAATGAAAGACAAATTAATCTCTAATTCGTTTCTCAACCTACCTTCAAATTAACCTATAATTTTTATTTTCTAACAAGATAATATTATATACACACACACACACACACACACACACACACACACACACACTACGTTTTCCCTAACATACCCATTTGTGGGGGGTTGTGTTTCCAGGCATTCTTGTTTCTGAAACCTGTACCTGTTTCCAAGTTCCGTACAACTTAGAGCAATGTTTATTGCAATTCTTGTAGATTGAGAGTAAAACCTGGATAGAAATCAAAGCAAGCTAGTTGAGAAAATTTAGTTCATTTATGTTAGCTTCCATCCCTACTACTATGCTCTGAATAGATGGGTCACTATTCTTACACCTAGTCACTTTGAATGGAACAAATCATTGCCAACATTTTGCAAGGAAAGGGCGATATTCTTAATAAAAATAGACTTTGTAAAGTGAAAATTGCATTTGTAGCTGTGCATGGTTAGATAAACATATATTACCTAGGAAGCTCTATTTGCATTGTTATGTTAAAATTTTCTCTTTGTATTCAATCGTACAAGTTACATACTTCTGGAGTTGCATAACTTTGTGTACCTCAGTTATTGCAAGATATGCCTTCTAACTTTTATGAATCACTCTTTTTTGCAGTAAAAATTCCCAACTCTAGATAGGATCAACCAGACACTAATTGAGTTGCCTCAGTTCCAGGCTGTTGCACCAGACAGACAACCAGATGCATCAACATAATAAATCCAATTACAAGAAGAATAATTTCAATAAGGGAAACAAATACTTCCTGTTTTTTCCCTGAATACTTTTCAACATGAATAAAAAAAAGGAAACCATGTTGAATAAACCTATTGACAAACTATTTTTTGAGCAATGCCTTTCTTTATAGCACACAAAACACGTAGACAATAAATATTCCGATCAAATGCAAGGGCAAACTGTGGAATTCCTAGTAAGTTGGTGGTATGACCTTGAAAATATGTATGATCGTCATTAATCTGGAAAGCTTCTTAATTAGCTATATAGGAGAGTTGATACTTTCCCATTTCTCCACTTTTTACTTCATCGAAGCCTTGTAGATCATTGCTTCAATTTGTGTTATATACAGAATAAGAATCAGTTTTTGGTGGGGTCCCAAATCATAGCTTCTTAATTTTCTATCCTAAATGATAGCTTTCCAATTTGCCAAATCATTGACATTTTCTCAAGTTTTACTCTCATTCATTTAACCATTACAAAGTATGATCCAGAGGAGATACAAAATAATTTTTTTCTTTGTAGATTTATTTATAATGGCTAGCAAGTGGTGTTCACAGTGTTCAAAACTGGGATTCCTCATATAAAGCGCCCCAACTTACCATTCAATCAACCATAGTGGACTAAATATTTCAGGTTATTAATATTTATGAGTCACTGCCTCTTGCATGTAAAACAAATTGGAGAAAATCAAAGACTTTCATTGATAGATTTGTCATGCCATCAAATTACCCAATAATGAAGCAAATGTAAAATGCAATGCCTTCCATATATGTGTATCCCTATGGATTTTTCTTTCCTTATTTTGGACTCACCTAATAAGGCTAGGACGTGTGATTCATTTAGGCCTGTTTGGCATGAACTATGTGTGCCCACATAGTACAAGCCTTGTAGGCAAGTAGAGATCATGCCGTCTAGATCAACAATGCTAAAGATGCTACGACACACGAGCCTGACAGAGCTACAAGACATGAAGGTCAACATGGCGATGAATAATTTGTTTTACTTATGTATATTCAAGTCCATAGGTCGAAACGAAATACATAAGCAAGCATTCTAAATCAAAGGTCATGTCTAAGGGTTATTGTCAATGAAAAAGGAAGCACAACTCAATCTTAAAAGATTTGTATGATAGAGTGCATAAAGTATACAATAATAGAAAGTAAAATGTGATAAAATATGAAGATATATGATGCCTTTATTATCTTTATCTTCAATACGAGTTAAGTTTTACTTTTATGTAGAAAGAAAGAAAGAAAATGATTTTAACGTTCACGATGTTAATAATATCCTATGGGGCATACCACCTCACACACTGATTTCTGTAGTTCAGCCCTTTTCTTGTTCAATTTGATGATGAGCTCCCCCAATTTCTCCACTATCCCCTCGCTGAATAAGTTGTTCCAAGAACTAGTTGTCAAGATATTTATATAGTTGTCCCTGTTGTCTTTGAAAGCTTCACACTCTAAAATGAAATGTTTTTCTGTTTCCACTTTTTTGGAGGTGCAAAACACACACACCCTTTCTTCCCAAGCTTCTTTTGGTCTTTTCCAATGCCCAGTTTCACAACGGAGTTGATGGGAGTTGGTTCTTAATTGGGCAATAAGCATTTTGTCTCTCCAAGATATATTGGCCCTGATGTACGCTTTTTGATGACGAGTGTATGTGGGGTTAAACTCTTCAATATAATATTCTTTCTTTCTTCTGAGCCCTTTATCCCAAGTTCGCTTGTGGAACCTATCAATAACAAAAGTGTTTATCTCTTTGCTGTTCATACGGCACTTGCTCAATGGATATCCCATTTACTAATCCATTTAATATTTTGTCTCATCCACGCCTTCTTTCTTTTGCACAATATGTCACTGAAGACGACCTTAGGCCACCAACTATCTTCCATTTGTTCAATTTTTTTTAGATATCTTATGAGACACACCATAGCAATTGATTCAATAGGAGCAACCTCCATTTCACTCAGCATGATATCATAAGGGACTGAACTTTTAATTTTAAACTTGTTTGTGATCAAGCATTTTTTAATCTTCTCAATTTGTTTCCACTGTAAGTCAGATGTGTTGTTGGCCCACACTTCACAACCATATAGAACCACCAGGATCACTAAAAGCCCAAAGAGAGTTTGCATAGTCTTCCAATCCCATAGTTATGCTTCTCTGCATCTATTTTGAAAAGCATAGAATGCTTTCCAACCTCCCAAAGTTCTCTTCTTTCTGCAACCTTCCCAACTTAGATTTTGTTGAAGTCAATTCTGAGGTATTTGTAATCTGCCACTTCTTCAAGAGTGTTTCCTTCAAAGTATAACTTATGTTTCTTATGTTTTCTTTTGCTAGAAAAAATTGCCACTTTCGTCTTGCTAGTATTGACTTGCATTCGCACTGTACTACAAAAGCGCTCAAGGGAAATTAAGTGTTCTTGCAACCCAGGAGCGGATTTAGCAATCAGAATAAGGTCATCTGCATACAAAAGAATCCTTATCACAAAATCACCCAAAAGAGCACCATCACCCTCCTATGAGTTTAACCACTCTTCAAATTTGTCAATATATAAGCCAAAGAGGGTAGGGGACAATGGGCACCCTTGCTTGACTCCAATATCGCTCCTAAACTTTCATAGATACCAGCTGACATTTTGATTTTGACTTTAACTTCCTCATATAGCCTATGGGAGGCTGCTCTAAGATGTATAGGAACCCCAAGTTCCTCCATTCTATGCCAAAGCTTATCTCTAGGGACTGTTATCCCCGATTTCTAGGGATAACTAGGAGATCATGTCTCGAGGCCCACAGGTCCTAGACATGGAGTACCGAGAGCAGGATTGGCCTGAGCATGGCCCTGGAGGGCCCATTTTTCTTCTCCTTCGTCAAACTTGTCCTATCAATAGCAGCAACATCCATCACCTTCGTCTTGGACTTGTATCAGAGGAGACTCTTTCTCCATGAGGTATTTGGTCTAGGTATCATGGTATGTGTCATATTTTATCATTATAACCTTTAGATATATGCATCAAATTCCTTTTATTTCTGACGACTTCTTGGATCTTACATTAACCCACTTGACCATGGTTGGGGGGATTGATAGGGTACCCTAGCAAGCTTGTACCCATAGGTTTTGGTTTGCCACCAGGGGGGATTTGAAGGGCCATCATCTGCTCCCATCATATCATCACTCTTACATCTTATCTCCCACTCATCTACCCCATTCCCCTAGTCCGGACATTAAGATGACATGTTTGTGGGGTTACACCTTATCTCGTGGGAAGAAGGGGCTAAAGGCCTAGAAGGTAAAAGCAGCTAGTAAAAGATAAAATTCATAAAAGTGAATCCTAGAGATGCCTCGCCCAGGGATCCCCGAGAAGGCAATAAAAGCCTCTCAGCAAGAAATAAGAGGGACCCGAAGAAAAATAACAAAACAAGACCTAGCCAAGAGGATGGGGGGTCTCATCATGAGCCAACCCATTATGTTCATGGGTACCTAGCAATATGACATTGCCATTATCTGGTTACCACGCCAGGGCAGTGACCCTTGGTTGCATGGCCAAGGGAAAGGGGGTCTCATCATGAGCCAACCTTATCATTTCTATTAAAGTGCTTGTGGGTAACACTGTCAGCACTAGTCACCATGCCAAGGCAGTGTCCTCTAGCTAGTCCTTGAAATAAATAAGAAAAAGCAAATAAATAAAAGAAAGAATAAAGGCAATAAAGGGCTTGGAAAAAATTGCATCCATGACAGGTACAACTCACCTTCCACAAAGGCACCCACAGGTAATATCACCCCTATCTTTCACTCTACCTATATGTCTGGACATCCTTTGACCAGTACATCACCTCGTGTTACATGGCTTGGATGATATCCTCTGGAAACTTTCCTTCTCTTATGGATGCTGGCCCAATAGGGAATTTTTTCTTTTTCTTCGGCTTTGTATAATAGGTATTTGTAATGTCTTTGAGCTATTGGATGATATATTAGGGGTTTTATGAATGCACTTGATAAAATTAATGATGAAATATGATTGACATTGCTATGATCCCTGTGACTAATGAGCCCATGGAGGGCGAAGTTTTTGATGTGCAGGATCATGCCCGACAGACAGGTACCAGTTGGACCGGTACACATGGGGAGATGATTAGTTCGGACCTCCATGGGGCTGAAGAGCCCATCAGATGGTTGTTGGGACCCCATCAGGGGTAGAGACAAGACAATGATTGGTAGAGCCTTTGCACAAGAGAAGAAGGAGAACATTTTCCTCCAGGACGCCTTGGCTGAGCCCAACCCAGGGGGGTTGACCATTGCAGGTGGAATGTGCCCCTTTTGATGCCCCACAACGTCATCTAGGAGACATGACATCACCTCCAGTGTATGGCATCTTGATAGAGCAATTTGGCATGTGTGGCAGAGTTTGAAGTCCCAAGGAGGGCCAATGTTTGTCATCTTGTGTTGCATTTTTCCCTAAAAGGGGCCAACGTCTCCCTCAGAGGAGCTTGACATCCTATTTATTACTCATCTAGGGTTTTATTTGACAGTTTAATGTAGAAACAATATGATTTTGATTATTAGCCTTGTCGGCTATTTTTAATGACCTAAAATTAATTAAAAGGTCATGATACACTATATATTGAGGATGTTTTCCCCTCATTTGGAGATAACACAACAACTCACACTTGTGAGGTCTGATTTTTGCGCCCTCCGAGGGTATTTTGTCTTTCTAAGTGAGGCACACTTGTTATTGGAAGGATTTTTTGGCATCTTTTGGCATTTCTCTCCAAGGAAGGTTTACAACTAGGGTTTGCACATGCTTTCTTCATGATATGTGAGTGATTTTCTTGAAAAACTTCTTGATTGAATGGTTGTAGGTTTAATTTCTTGCATTTGCTTATTAAATTGCTGATTTGAAACCCTAGGTAATAAGCACACAAGTAGGTCCTTTTTTCATGTCCCCTTAGAGAGAAATATTCAGCCATTGAAGAAGAAGGATTGAGCCTAGCCTTTGCTACACTGATCTTGCTTTTTCCCTTAAGCTAGCATTGAATTTTATAGGTTGAAAAGGGGGTGACGTCCTAGGCCTAGGTTATCTACAGCTAGGGCCATCATCTTCTAGGGTTTGAAAGCCTTGTCTTTACAACACTTTCTCTCACCTTGTCCTTTAGTTAAATTTATCATTTATGCTAGCCATTTTGCCAAGTTGACCTAAAGAAGAAGGAAAGAGCACGAGACCTTGCTTAAGCAACACCGGAGTGAGCCTCTTTCCCATAGGGTTTTGATTCTAGGGCCCTGCCTTTGCAGCACTTTAGAACCCTTCCCTCTTGTATTTAAGTCTTCATCCTTTCAAAACCTTGTGCCCTTATCTTGTTTGACCCCATATACCCTAAGGCACTAATCTTTAGCCTCCAACATTGAAGTCCTAGTTTCCAAAACAACTCTTAAAACTTTGAATTTTGAAACCCTAACTAACAAACTAACCTAATTAAGGTTGATGTCACAATCGATTATCTCATCTTGACGCAGCAATTGGTTAATATAGGCAATTAAATGATGATTTAAAGCATTTATTGAGTAAAGTGTTGGTTGGATACATTGTTGGCTTGATCATATTCATAGTTATTAATGAATTGATGCCTTTTCCATAACTAATTGATGAAACGTTGACTTCATTGGTATCTATTGTTTTACATTGCTTATTAATTAATAATAGATAGTCATTGAAGTACTAACCCATTGAGTTACAGCCTGCATATATACTCTATTATTGTTGTCTTGTTTCGGATAGGTGTTTTCATTTGGGCATACACTTCTTTATTGGTTGATTAGCTGGACTGTCTGATCTTGGTGGTAACCTGTGAGGAGGAAACTTTAAACATGACTTTATACCTTAGCCTCTTCAAAACCCTAGGTTGTCGGGGACGTCTCCCCTGGGTTAACCTCCCTAAACATAAATAACCTCCCCATTGAGGTGACATTGGGTGGGGAAGGTTCCTATTATGCCAGTTTGGCCTCAATTCTCTAGCCATTTGACCTAGCTACAAACTGTGCGATAACAGGGACTGTGTCAAAAGCTTTTTTGAAATTGAAAAAGCAACAAGCTTCCTCTTTTTACTCCCACACTTTTTCAGTGATGTGCCTTAGATTTATGTTGTGATCAATCGTTGAGTGTTTAGGTCTGAAACCTGCTTGCCCTTTAGCACACTTATCCCCTTCTTCCGCCCACTTGCTAATTCTATTTTCTAGTATACTTCCAAATAACTTCACAAACAAGGGGTTTATCATTATGGTCCTATAGTTGGAGGGATTGTTGACATCCCCACTCTTGAAAAGTGGTATTTCTAGGTTCGTTGTCCAATCTGTAGGGAATCCTTGCTGAATGATGTTGTTGAAAATTTTCATAATGTGAGGTGCAAGAGTTTTTGAACCCCACTTTAGATATTCTACTTGGAGTTCAACTAAATCTTTTTCTTTTCCAACAACCAACTTTTTGATACCCACCTCAATTTCTTGCATGGTGAAGAGATTAGTAGTAGTGTTGACCAAGGGAGGAGGGTCCACCTTAGGATCTTGCTCATAAAGCTTCTTTTCACACTTGAACCATTGATAGGTTGTGATATTATTTTTAGTTTGTTTCTTTCTCGTTTGAAGCTCCTTCCAAAATAACTTAGGGTTATTTTTCCCCAAGAAGATTAATTCCTCCCTCCTTGAGATAATGAAATCAACTTTCTTCTTTCTTACAATTTTCTTGTAAGCTTTTATGTTTATTTCTTTATGGCTCGACTCTTTCAAAGTTTTCCTTGTTGTTTTGCATTCCTTATCAAACCAAACATTAACCGGAAAGCAGTTTGTTTCAGATTTCCTATTTTTTTCTCGTTTGCATTATGTAAGTGCACTTTGGATTAAATTTGTTAGCTCATGGCTATGAAGGCCATGGGATGGAATTTTCTCCTTGTTAAACAACCTCTTTAGTGCTATCTTGAAGGTGTTACAGTTTTTTTGAGTCAACAAAATTCTACCCTTTGAAGGAGGTTTCCGGATGTGCTGATTTTTAGTCCCATGTTGTTGTTGTTCAACCCAAGTTAGACTTAAATAGATCGGTTTATGATCAGATTTCAACCCCCACAATTGTTCACCAATCAAAACTTCCTCCATTTTCTCACACAAGCCATGTGAGAAAATTGTATAGTCTACTACACTTGCTCCATTATAGGTATTGCAGGTGAAATTGCCAGAATTCGCCCATCTAGCCACCCCATTACAAATGACTAAGTCAAATGCCCCACATAAAGTAAACAGTTGCTCCCCAAAAAAGTTGGATCTTTTGTTGTCCTCTGAAAATCTTGTCCACTGATGATTTCTCTCTTCTGTAAGCCAAATGAGGTTGCAGTCTTCCTTACAACGAAGAATACTAGCTTGTTCACATGTTGTCCTAGCATTGAAATCACCCACTATAAGGACTTTGCTCAGTTGAGAGTACACTGCAATATCATTTTTTAAGGCTGCAAAGGGGTCTTTGTGGTCAAGCCCCCTACTTTTGTAAATTTTTGAAACTTGTGGTGCAAAATAACATGTTGCAATCCTGATGATGTTACCATTTTCTGATATTTTAAACCAAATGAATTGTTTATTTGAGTGTTCTCTTTCTAACTGAATGAGACGACCTTTTTTTTTCTTCACTAAGACCATGATACCCCTGTGTCCTTTACCATTCTCATCTTCTTTGTTCCACATTGTGATCTTCACATACTCTTCAAACATAGGTGTCTTGCACCTAAGATATGTCTATTTCATAGTTTATCAATATTTGATTAGTATTTTTCCTTTGTAAAGGGAATTAATGTATCTTGTAAGGATGGTCACAAGTTCAAATCTTGTGGGGATATGAGGTGGATATCATAGTGTTAATGGACACACTGTGTCAAAGTTGTTTTCTTTTTAGGCTTAGAATAACTTAGTGATTATATTATATTGTAGTTGTCAATTTCTATATCTAGTAGTGCCACTTAATCAATGATCATCAATGCATTTTTAGTCATTGAGTTCTTCCAAGTTATATTCATTGATTGAATTTTATTTAAAAGCTCTTTTCAATGATTTTTCTTCCTTTTATCAACCTTTTCTTTAGTTTCTTGACGTATTGGTTCAATTTCATCGATGTGACTTTCTTTCACTATGGGTGTTTTTCTATCCACCAAGGTTCAATTTATTTGTGGTTTATCCCATTTGAATGATACATGTTATATAAATGATGAAGCTCAAGCGTTAAGTCCCAGTAAAATTTGGAAAAATAGACAACCCTTATAACTTGGCATCTATGAAGGAAGTTGTCTTATATAGAGTATCCCCTTGAGGCATGCTTCTAGGAATCATTTCTAAAATAAAAAAAATAAAAATAAAAAATATGATGCAAAATGTTTGTGGTGGCTATTATTTTTTAGTTTAAAATCTTGGCTATCACTTTTATGATTTTTATGTTTTCTATTAATTCCAATGTTTTCGTTAGATGTGCAATGTTGTCTAGGGCCAAATTTGTGCATTTTATAGCTACACGAGGCTAACTACTTGGAGTATTATGTTTCATTATAGTCTTAATAAAATTGTGAAAGATATACGTGACATTCTTTTGGTATTTAGAGATCCAACCCTATTATTGTGTCAAGTTGTTATGAAATCTTGATATTGTAGATATGGTCAAATCTCATTTGGAAGGGAGTTGAGAGAATCTTCCATATAGTTAGAGGTTTATTGTGCAACTTATCCTATATAATGGATCCCTCCTATGTACTTGTTGAAATTGAGAAACTTTCTCTTGGAGTGTTGACACCCAAATAAAGTTAAAGGGGGAGTGGATGTTTTCTCTACACAATGTAGAAGTTTTACCACTATACATTTGGTGTTAATCATTTGTGAGATGTGCAATATAAGTTTAGTCTATTTGTGTATTCAATTATCATCATTCAATGTCTACTATCACTACTAAACTTCTTCATGGTATCAAAGCCTTGGTTACATGAGGAATAAAACATGACCTCTTGACACATGGTCCAATCAATAATCTAGATAGAGATCCATATGCTTCCATAAAAAATGATTTAGATTCCTTCTTTTGTCCATGAAATTGTCTTTAAGTGCCTTTCAAATATGATATATGAATATTCGTTGGTGCTCTTTAGATTTGTATAAATCGGTAAATTTTTGCATTGATCTGATCGTACAGATGCATATGAAGCATGTAATTAGTCGAGATTAGCCACTGGTTTACCAAATTGGCCTTCATTTGTCTCATATAGTAAATATTTTCTCTGGAATACATGAATTTTCCATTTTCTATAAGGTATTTTGAAATTTCGTTTTTCAAATTCATAACAAATGGAATTCATTTTATGAAATTTGGAATTGCTCATTTGGCTAGGAGAATATGTTAAAACTTTGGTTTGAAGGAGGTCTTGGGTTGTAAACCAGTAGCCTCTCCTCAACTAAACTTGTATTGAAGAACTTCAATGGTGTCATAGGAGAGTTTCCATGTGGCAGAGTGAGGCACTGCCACATCGCATTTGTAGCACATTACAAGAGACCCACCACATGGCAAAGTGATGTACTGACATGTGGCATTTTTGTTACATCACTACCACATAGCATAACTACAAAATATTACACAAGCATCCATGCCATGTCATCTACGAATTGGGATGTCAACTTAGCAATGACGGAGAGTTTCCACGTGATAGAGTGACACACTGCCACATGGTATGTGCAACACATTACAAGAGACCCACCACATAAAAAATTGATGTAGTGACACATGACATGTTTGTTACATCATTTCCATGTGGCATAACTACAAACTATTACATAAGCATTTATGCCATGTCTTCCGCTAACTAGGATGTCAACTTAGTAGTGACATGTCATTATGTACATTGCCACATGTCATTTCCTACATTTCCATGTCATCATCATACTACCACATGTCACATCTAACTCAATGTGTAGGGGAGAGCATAAAGATTTTGAAGGTAATTTTTAAACTTCCATAACTTTGTCATATGACATTGGTTTTCAATGTGTTTTTGTAGACTTTGTATTTTTTTTTCCTCTTCACAATGACGTAAGTGGTTTCAATAAATTTCTCCATTTGATTCTATAGATTTGCATTTGATCCCCAAAAGTTGGGCACAAACCCCATTTTGGAAACTTCTAGAAAGCATAACTTGATCATTTTTTGCCAAAATTTTTCTTGAAATTGCATGTTTTTCCAAGAAGAACACAGTAGTAAAAATATCATTTAATATTGAGCTATCGTTCAAAAAAAAATCCTCATATTTTGAAATTATGGGCTCTAAAGTGTTCTCTAGCTCAAATTTATTTCTAATGATATTTTGTAGATTGTACTTATGGATTTTGGCATTGATGTAATGGTCTTAATTCAAGAAAATAATTTCCACACTGAAAATAACATCATGTTCATTAAACTATGTTCCCTTTAGTCAGAGATTGTAATTTTTGTAAGGAGAATTGAGCTTTCAAGGTTGAAAATTATTGACTTGTCACAAATCTCTAACCATAACACACTTTTTCAGGATTTTGCAAGCAACGATTTCCAATTTGGAGCAATATTTTGTAGATGTTGAAATCAAGCTTGGTTCACTTGATAAATATAGAAACATCATATCACCTGAGTCTTGTGCTAATCCTTTGGATTCCTTTTTGGAGTGTGACATTGCTACATCATTGTCATCATCCACTTATTGTGATTCTGGTGATGACGTAAAAATTGATGTTTTTACCAATTTTTAGGGACACACACATGGTTTTGGTTTCAAATTAATTTACCAAATGGGATATATTGGTGGTTTAGGAATCATGTTTAGGGTATTCTTCACTTGATTGAGGCCATGTCCTAGCCATTTTTTTAAGGCATTAGTTATGGTTCTCCTATTTTCTCCTTGTTTTCAAGAACACACTAAATTTTCACAAAGCTTTTTATCCATCTAATTTATAGGTTCATTAAATGAAAGGTTGCTTGAACCCAATGTTTAAGAGGAAATTCAATGTTTTTTTAGGAATTGAAAATTAGTTTGTAAGAAATATAGAAACATCATATCACCTGAGTCTTGTGCTAATCCTTTGGATTCCTTTTTGGAGTGTGACATTGCTACATCATTGTCATCATCCACTTATTGTGATTCTGGTGATGATGTAAAAATTGATGTTTTTACCAATTTTGAGGGACACACACATGGTTTTGGTTTCAAATTAATTTACCAAATGGGATATATTGGTGGTTTAGGAATCATGTTTAGGGTATTCTTCACCTGATTGAGGCCATGTCCTAGCCATTTTTTTAAGACATTAGTTATGGTTCTCCTAGTTTCTCCTTGTTTTCAAGAACACACTAAATTTTCACAAAGCTTTTTATCCATCTAATTTATAGGTTCATTAAATGAAAGGTTTCTTGAACCCAATGTTTAAGGGGAAATTCAATGTTTTTTTAGGAATTGAAAATTAGTTTGTAAGACCTCTACTCAAGTACATTCCATGCAAAAGAAGAAGAGGCGGTTTCTTGGTTTGACTCCCACTATATGAATTTTTAATCAGTGGTTTGATGATCAATTGTTGTGGTGCCTTCAACGTTCCTTTATCAAATCCTACAAACAAGTTTTCTCCAATATTCATGAGCATTTGCCTCATTTTTACTCTTTTTGAATTGTAGCATATTTTGCTTCCTTTGTGAAGCATGATGGTTTCCTTCTTAGGGCATTGTTATTTGGTGTTTTTTTTGGCACGATGATTTGTTTGTGTTGCATGGGGCACACATTGGAGCACTTGTTGATGATTGTGTGATCATGTTTAGGTTCTTGGTTGGAGCATTGTTATGGGTTAATTGACACTTCAACATGTCGAATCACTTTCAACTTCAACATAGTCTTTACCATATTCCATGGGAGATTGTTCTTTGACATACATTGATTCTTGATAGAAGAGATGTTTCTCTTCTTTTCAACTTTATTAATATTTGTAATGTTGTCATAATTTTCATTGATTCTTGATGGAAGAAGGGTCTCCCTCCTTGTAACTCTATTAGGATCTAATTGTAGCTTGGTGATGATTTCTTCATTATCCCCCCTGCAGCTTGTTCTCAATGGAATCACTTTGTACCATATTAAGGATGCTTAAATTTGTCATTAAGGAGGAATATTATGCAATGGCATAATTATTTTATCATGTATTCATTCCTCTAGTTAACATAAAAGGGGAACATTAGAATACATAATGTTGTCTAGTGTCCACGTTTGTGCATTTAATCACTAGATTAGATTAACTATTTGCAGTATTATGTTGAATTTTATTGTTAATATACTCATGAATCAAATATGTGGCATTATTTGGGTGGTTAGAAACACAACCCTATTCTTATGCCACAAGTTATTATGAGATTCTAATATTATGTGTATTGCCAAGCCTTATATAGAAGGGAGTTGAGATAATCTCTCCTTATGATTAGAGGTTTGCTATGCAACTTCTTTTATATAATGTAGCCCTTCTATATACTTGTTAAAATTGACATACTCACTCTTGGAGTGTTGATACTAAATAGAGCTAAAGGGAGAGTATATGTTTCCTCTACAAAATGTAGAGGTTTTGTCACTATTATTACAAGGGAAAAACTCTCTATGGACAAGGGTAAACCACAACCGACAGGTATGACTGCTGAAATCAACTCAATTACAACATGTTCTATATAAACTAATGTGCAATGCGAGGAAGAATCCTACCTCGATCCAATCATTTGATGTCGTTCCACCATTGAGCACTTTGACCCAAAGCCTTATACCTGCAAGAAGTTCTCAACAAACAAGCGACGCAAGTATATAGTGACAATATATAAAATGAGTTAGCACATCAGATAATACAATCCATTAATAAACATTACAAACATGCCCACGGATAATAATCATATATTTGCAAGATATTGATTGGATGGGAAAGGAGTATTTTTATTAATAATTGATCAATAGAAGTATCAACATTACAGACTTCTGTGTCGACACAGTTCGAAACCAAGAAACCAAGTTCCTTCCAACTGGGTCTCCACCACTTCAATCCTCCACCAAAGGAAAACTCATAGCAAAGAGATAAAGAGATTCTCTTGAAAATAAGGGAAGAGCTTGGGGGTTGAACACTGTTTTCAGACTTGAGGGACAAAGGGATGCAGACTCAATATGAAGTAATTTCTCCAGAGTAACTTTGCTCTCAAAGTTGAATTCTTTCTCTCTCTTTTTCCATAGCTCGAAATTATTCTTTTATAGCCTCCAGAATGCAACTGAAGGGTCGCGTCAAAATGTTTCCTGTATATGGAAGGCCAAAGATCAAATATATTCTATCGTGACATGTAAACCCGACCTCATTTTGTATTTTCTGGCAGAAATCCTGATATACGCAAGCTATAGTGGAGCATCAAGCATATATGCATCTTGCAAAGAAGTTAGGGAGCATATATGTGGAAAAATATATGTTTTTGGCTCTGGATTTATCAAAAAGGGGTTGATAAGTCTACATAGGGAAATGGAAAAAGGCCCTCTGTGCAAGATAGCAATGGTGAGGCAAATCTTGCTATAACAGATGCCCCCTAATGTGTGAGATTAGAGGAGTATCTACGATGGCCGAAATACATTATAAATAACCCAGAAGTGGAGTGGTAGAAAACTAGCTGGATGAACTCAATTGCTCATTACATTATGTACTGACTTTGCATACATGGCTACCAAAAATACAATGCATATCCATGTGGAAAATATACCAACAAGTGTTCATGGCCATGAGTAGGCAAATATAAATGCGATTACATGCCAATAGTTGTCATAGTCACGAACAAAGCCCAGTGAAACTAGTCTCAAAATCAATCTGAAGATATATGTATACCATGGAGTACAATCTAATATCCCATGATCACTGAAGTCAAATAGGTACTGGTCCGATGAAATGAAAGCAACAACTCAGGAAAGCTGTGTCTACAAAGTGATGTCTTCAAGTCTTCAATACAATTCGCCAATGGTGCAAGTCTACATCATGTGAATAAATGAGTTGAGGTCGAACACGATGAGACATCGTTTGATTACCGGTCATTGAGGTATACCGTTAACAAACGAGACACAACCTACCAATGATGAAATTAAGTATCAAGGCATTGACTACATCTCTACAAATGTGAATAAAGGAGCTGGTGTCAAACATTTGAGAGATCCATTGATCAGGAGACATTGATGTATTCCCATCTGTCAATGGAAAGAGAGCCTGCCACTAATGACTACAAACCTCAAGGTACTCATAAAACTCTAAGTCTTGTATCCAGAATACACGAGCTGAAGTCGATGGAAAGAGACCCGCTGAAAGGAGAGCATTAAGGCATATCTCATCAGTCAGCACGAGGAGCAAAGCAAGAGCTTCATGATTTGGTGGAGATCGAAGGAAGAACGTGTTCACGAACCAACAACCCTGTGCATCTTTTTTGTGTTCCAAATGCAAGTGGGACATGAAAAAGACCCTCTAAATAGCAGCTAGTGATGAAAATTGTTGACAAAGGCGAGGAAACCACCAATAAGGCTAATGGCATCCAATACACTGCATGAATCCCAAAGTGTGAATAGATGTCTTGTCGTCGAACACAAGGGAAACCACCCAGTCAACAACCCATGATGAAACGTCGATTGTTGGGTTCAAGGTGACCTACCAATGATGAAAGTAGGGCCAGAGTGCATCATAAGACCAAAGTATGTAATTTTGAGACAAACTGAGGGTATGGACGACATGTGAAGTCAATATTTCTGAGGAGTGGCCGACAGAGGTTGATAGACTTCCTTTGAATAAGAGCATGAGACATACGGTGGACTCTGGCAGCATAGACTTAATGATTTGAAAATTAGATGTAGGAGGCATCCATAATGTTCTCTATAGTGGCTGGAAGATTAACCAGTCGGTAGAAAAAATTATGTAACGAGATCAACTTCCTAAGGCCGTGCTAAGCCCAAAATTATGATGACACAAGGACTCAATAACTTTGTGCTCTGTTCAAAGGCGACCATGACTGCTTCCAATTACAATATAGTACTCCATTCCCGCCCATCTTTTTTTGTTTTTTCATAACAATTGAATGCTATGATACAGAGGAGGGAAGGAGTGTCGCAAGTAAGAAAAACTAGTTCCAGTAGTGGAACGTACCTATGCTCAATGCAAGGAAATGCATGCGAGAGATGAACACTCGAGGTGATGTTCCCTCCAGGGTGTAGGGTGTCAAATTGTGAAGGATATAGACAAGGCTCTGCTTGGTTGAGGATGAAAACTGCTTGGGCCATGGTTTATAACGCTAAGCGCAAACCGGCTAAAGGCTCAATACTGCAAGCAAGGGCATGAGATGCAATCACAATTTAACACCAAAAATTCCTCTTTTATATATTTTAGTCTACTTGGTGTGAAAAAGGGGTAAACTTGTGCCAAATAGATGTCTTTTCAAATCCAATTTACGAGTGTGAAGAAGACAAGTTCACTCGGTGATCTTTTCCATTTTTGATAGCGAGTCGGAAAAGAGCTTAACTAAGACTCATGATCTTTCAAATCCAATTTTAATGAGTGTGAAAGGGACAAATCACTCGGTGATCTTTTCAATTTTTAGTAACGATTCGGAAAAGAGCTTAACTAAGACTCGTGTTCTAGGATTCCGTGGGTGATAAGGCCGCGTGCACATGAATGAGAAATGAGGCTCATTGTAAAGTCATGTGTAAAATTCTAATGGACTCCCGGTCTTAAGGAAACTCTTGGCATGGGCGCCAAATGACAAAGAGGTTCTAACTAGGGTACCCATGTTTGGTAAGTCTCTACCATTTATTAATGATGTTATGATAGAAGATGGAGGTTAATGCATCGCAATAAATGGGTTCATACCTAAGGCGTAAAAAGTGGTAATTGAAGGATCATGCAAAAATGCACGATGTAGTGAATACCTATCCTATATGCTAGGTTATGAATATACTTACCTGAGGATACAAACGGCCAACCATGACATTGAAATCTGTAAGAAAATTGGGTCAAAACTAAAAAAACCATCTTAAAACCATTTTTGAATTAGTCCATTAGACAAAATAATAGCATAAAACTATATCAAATGGGTAAAAATGTTTTATAAATAGTAATAAAACCACAATTTACTATGTCATTTTCATTTTGACCCAAAATAGTGTGATTTGGACTAACATACCTCTGGAATTCAAACGACGATCATGGGAGCAATAGGAAATGGAATCGCAAGCCGTCTGGTCCAGGTAAATCTTCATCACATCCTCTTCAAATTCAATGGTTTACAGTTTTGAATTGGGCTCCATTTTTTTAGTTTTTAAGGGCGCAAATTGTGTTTTTCGGTATACACGGGTTTCTGCTAATATGTCGCGTATACGACCAGATATACACCTATGTGTGAACTATAGGGGGCATATATCAGGCCCTACCTACAATTGTTCCTAGATAAACCGCGTATACATGCGCAAAATGAAAAAAAAAATAGTTTTTAACTCAAAAATTGATTTGGTTTTTGAAGGATGGTGTTCGAGTGGAGGGAGAAAGAGCAGGAGGAGGTAGATGCAGCAGTGGAAAGGGATTCAGTGGCTCAAGAAGCATTGAAAAGATGTGGTCTATACAAGTTTTGGGATCTCAAAGGAATGAGGGCCCAAGTGAGGTTATTGGAAATGTTGGTGGGCTATTGGGATCCATATAGCAAGAGATTTATCCTTGATGGGAAACCATTAAGGATCGAAGTAGAGGACATCTACTTCTTGACAGGACTTTCACGCCGAGGAGAGGTCGTGGACCTTAAGTCACATGGGGCCAGAAGTGGGATGAAGGTCAAAGAATACATCGATGCCCACTGTGTTGCAGGGACTCCCATGGTGGGAAGTCAAATCCCTATCCGGGCTATAGGTAACCTTAGCCTGAATATTATTGTGCTCATGCTTACCAGGATTATAGGGTCAGCCTCGCTACATCATGCATCGAGACCGCTTATGTTTTACACACTGGAGTGTGCGATACCTATTGTCTATGGTTGGTGTACCTCACTACTGACCAACATGAAAGGTCAGTTGACAAAGTGCAAGCGGGGGGCAAAGAGAAACTTTGGGTTTGCCTCTATCCTTTGTAGCTTCTTTTTTGAGTGGATCCCAAGCCTGGGACCTAGAGTGGAGGTCATTCCTAGAGGGCTACATGATCCAGCTATGGCGCGATGGATTGAGGTCATGAGGTGGCAGGGGGGAGGTAGGGTGGTGAAACCCTACAACGATGATTTTTTCTTCTGGTGGGGGAGACAAATCATAGCTCTGGATGACTATCCCTATGAGGGAATTGATTTCATAGGTGATCTTGATATGCCACTTCCACCAGGAGCCTCCTATGGTGCCATAGGTAAACAATGTTTTTTATATATTTCATTTTTTGTATTTTTGTATTTTAAAAGAAAAAAAATATTTTTTGGATGGTTTTTTTAAATATTAACTCGATACTTGTGTGGTTGTAGACATGGGTCCACAACGACCAGAGGGATTCCTATGACATAGATGGAGGCACTGGGCATATGAGGCAGTGGGAGGAGAGGCAGAGAGAGTCCTTTAGAATGTGCAGGGAAACCTGTCGCGTTTGACGCAGAGGATTCCTATGGTTCAGGTGGACGATATACCTGAAGCCATGCAAAGGCAGGTTGTCGGTGTACCTAGAGAATGGGTACGAATATTCAAGCATCTCACCAATGCTGTGGTTTTCTATCACGAGACTCATCCAGCACCACAAGCGTAGATATCATAGGACATGTATATCAGATGTATATGTATTTTTGAGGGGTTTAGCCCCAATTTTGTAATATAAAATACCATATTTTTTGGAAATATAAAAAAAGATCTTCGACTGTACTTATATATTACAATGTGTACATTGATTTAATGGTCTTCTTTGCTTTATAAATGTGATAAATGCCAATCCAAAACATAATTAGTGTAGGCATCGGATACATGATTAGAACTTCTAGGAATGTGAAAATATGTAATAAAATCAAATTGTCATTCTAAAAGACATACTCGTAGAAATCGACGGAGTAACATCGGATCACGCACACAGTAACGACCGTTTAACTAATGTACGACTAACTGAGAATCAAGGTGCACCTCTATAGAGTGAATACCATGTGAGATAACATCGTGCAATAATTCTATAACAGTGCTATATTCGGCCACATTATTCGTGGATGGCCCTAGGCATACGCCACCTGAACATACCAGTAGACCCTCGGACGAGTAAATCACCCAAGTGGAGGAAGCTAAGTTCTGTGTATGACGACTAGATCCGTCTGCGAATCCTACGTAGACAAAAGATTTCGTTGACATCTACCAACAAAAGGGAAAACTCGATAAGCAAGACAAAGACAAAAAGGGGGAAAAAGTGTATATACAGTAAATTTACATTAGTATACAAAGGGTTTCACCCAAGCCCAGGGCTCAAGCGTAATATTTTTTTAAGTAGCGCCCATTTCTAGGCTTAGCCAATTTATTCCCTTCATAATCTTCCAACTTGTAGGCTCCTTTTTCTAGAACATGTCGCATGATATAAGGACCATGCCACATGGGTTTAAACTTGCCTGCCCCTAGCGGTTCTTTGGCTTGGTCATACAAGAAGACCAAGTCACCCTCAACATACAACCGAGGACAGACGGACTTATCGTACTGAACCTTGACATGTTTCTTGTTTTCCTCGATAGTCGTAAAGGCATCTCGACACTTCTCATCGAGACTCTCTAGGTGTACCAGGTGTCTCTCTAAATCTGAAGTGTCAGGTAGGAGCTCAACTGCCAATTTGAGAGAAGGGATTTCGCATTCAATGGGAAGCATCGACTCCACACCGTGTACTAACTAAAAAGGAGAAAAACTGGTGGCATTCTTAACCAAGGTTCGGTATGCCCAAAGTGAGGGATATAACATGATGTGCCAGTTGGTATTGCTCCGACTGACAATTTTTTGAAAAATGGTCTTGAGAGACTTATTAACGACCTCTACTTGCCCATTTTCCTGGGGGTAATAAGGATACGAGTGATCATGTTTAAACCCCAGCTTAGATGCTAGTTCTATCATCGTTTCATTATGAAAATGACTACCATGATCAGTGACAATCTCACTCGGGATACCGAACCGGGCGATAATTTGGTTGAATACGAAAAAAGTTGCAGTCTTCCCATCAGATTTCATAGTAGGCATGGATTCGGCCCACTTGGTGAAGTAGTCGACAACCACGATAATGTGTTGATGCCCCCTAGCTGAAGTTGGGGAGAAATCAACAAAATCTATTCCCCACTTAGTGAAGGGACCGACGATAATGACTGGGTAGAGAGGGGCTGGGTGCGAGCACATTTTTCGAGTGAACACCTGGCAGGGGTGACACTTCTTAACCACTTCAATACAATCTTTAAAGATGGTGAGACAGAAGTAACCGGATTGCAAGATTTTATGGGCTGTCGCAAGCCCGGATAGATGACCGCCACAAGCCCCTTTGTGGCAATCATTAAGGACTAACTCGGCTTCTTCATGAGTTAAGAAACAACGTAAGATGTTATCTATTCCTCGATGATACAAAGTTTCACCGATGATTGTATACTTTTTGGCTTGGTATCGAACACATCGTCGATCATCTCGCGAGAGATGTTGAGCGAACTTCAAGGTTTGAAGGTATAAAAAAATATCTCCATACCAGGGGTCGGATCATGAAACAAGGAAAATATGTTCATCTGTGAATGAATCGACATGAATAACATCTTCGTCTAGTCGTGGGAAATCGGATATTAGCTCTGCAAAAACTAGTGATTTCTTGGACTTGGCTGAAGCAAAGTCAAGATCAAATTCTTGTAGGATGAAAATCCATTTATTATATTTTCCGCCTATGATATGTCTAGTAAGGACGTATTGAAATGGATTAACATCGGAAACCACAATAGCTTTTCAAAGCAATATATAATGTCATAAACATTGGACTGCGTGGACAACAACCAAAGATGGCTTTTCAATGTGCGATTAATTCCGTTCAGGACCGACTAAATTTTGACTGAGATAGTAGATGATGTGCTTGCGGAGCTCATCATCCTCCTGAACTAGAACCATACCAATGGTCTCTTCAAACACGGCAATATACAACAAGTAATCTCTACTGTAATCAGGAGATTTCAACAGAGGGACCAATACTAAGGCTTTCTTTAAGGCGTCAAAAGACTGTTGGGCTTGCTCATCCCAGATAAACAGGGTGTCTTTCTTCAATAGGCGCATGAAACCCTTAGTGATATTGGCATAATTCACAATAAACCGATGCAAAAAGTGAGCTTTCCCTTGTAAATCTTGAAGTTGTCTAATTGTGAGCAGGGGAGGCAACTGAAGAATTGCCTCAACCTTAAGTGGAACTACCATGATCCTTGTCTTTGAGACTAAGAATCCTAAGAGACAGCCAGATCTAACGCAAATGATGCATTTATGAGGGTTGAGTCAGATTTTGTAATAGCGTCATCTTTCAAAAACTTGTCTAAGGTGCGTAGCATGATCCATTCTCTTGCGAGAGTGAGCAACAAGATCATTGAGGTAATATTTGACTATGTGTTTGAGATCATGAAAAGAGAAAGCCATGGATCGTTGGAAGGTTGCTCTGGTGTTTTTCAGGTCGAAAGGCATTTTCTGGTATGCAAACGTGCCCCAAGGACATATGAATGTCATCTTATGTTGGTCTTTGGGTTTGATCTGGATTTGGTTATAGCCTAAAAATTCATCCATAAAAGAAAATATTTTGCTTCCTGCACACTCATCGAGAATTTGATCAATGAAAGGCATGGGGAAATTATCTTTGGGACAGGCCTTGTTCAGGTCGCGAAATTCCATACACACACAGATAGTTCCTTTCTTTTTATTCACGGGAACGGGGTTGGATACCCATTCGTTCAAGGGAACTGGGTAGATAAAGCCGACATTAAGTAGCTTCTATACCTCTGCCTTAATAGCAGGGGCCTTCCTAGGATTAACAGCTCTAAGATGTTGTCGACCGAGTTTATCATCTGGTTAAGTTCTAATCTCATGTTCGACAATATGGGGGTCGATCCCTGACATCTCTTCATATGACCAAGCAAATACGTCTCGAAATTATTTGAAGAGGTTGGTGTAAATCAGAGTCTCCTTTGGCGAACAATCTGCACCTATATGTACATTTTCAATCTTGCTAGGGGTGCGAGAGATATCGATCTGGACGGTGGGAGAAATACTCGCCATATTCCTTTCGACGTAAATGTCATGTGTATCAAGTGGAACTACGACATGACTGACTATCTCACTCAGGGTAGATCTAAAATCACCTTGCTCAATTGTTTCAAGACTTGGGAGAAAATAAGATCGATGATGCATATCGTCCCAAGGTCTCTCAGAAACATTCATGGCTTCAAGGATGGCTTCGTCTGAAGGCAAAGTATCATCCAGGAAGTCATGTGAACAAGATAACAAAGTGACCCACACGGTCCTGAGAACTGGATCTTCCTCGACCGTCTGCGAGGAAACTAGATCGAGATCGGCAGAAGAGTCAAGGATAGCTTGATATGCAATCTTTGTTGCCGATAGTGGCATAGCCATGCCAGCATGTGACTGAACTTCAATCGATAAAGTCGGAGAAGGTAGGGTCCAAGGGTCACTGAAATAAGAAGTGTAGAAAGGGATGGACCTCTCTACTGAAGCAGGCATACTAGGCATGGCGTAAATGTGGTGAATCGGTGCCGAGAAGTTGAAAGTACCCATGAGGGACGAATACATTCTGACACCAATATTCTCAATTGTCGACTGAGAATTGTCAACCACAGGGATCGACGGTCCAACATATGCGTTCGGACTAGAGTATGCAAAGGATAACTGGTTGATCGTCACAATATCCCCCTGATGAGGAAAACAAAGCATGCTGAAAACAAACGATATGACGACGACCATAGCATAAGTCCAATTTCAACCTAGTAACATGTTATAATCGAGAGGTGCATCAACTATCTCTACTTCCACTTCTACCGTCTTCCCACCTAACTGGACCGGAAAGGCGGGGAGAATACTATGAGGGCGAAAGGAATGACCGTTGAATGTGGTCAACATGGTCAATGACTTTGAAAGGGTTGGAGAACTGATAGATTTCCAACAGGTGAAGGACATCACACAAGTGGCAGCACCTTCATCAATGACCGCTCGTTTGATGGTATATTTAGAATACTCCACATGGATTTGGAAATCCACATGGTATGGTAAGCGAGGCTTCACGTCCATGACATCAAACTTGATGATTTTTGAGCCACTAGGTTCTAGAGCTCTTAAGGCAGAGAGTAAGGCATTACTCCGTGATAGACACGTTTGGAGTACCTCCAAAGTAGACATCGTGCAAGGTGTTTGGCCCAGATCCTCAACGATAGAGTAGTTATGGGCGGATTTAGAATTAGGGTTATGGGTAGAGCGCTTGAATACTCCTTTCGGAATACGAGGTGCTGGCTCTATTTTCTCGATATGCAAATTCATCTCCGGGGGTGGAGGAGGAGCTTCTAGGCTGGTACTAGCTTTTGAAGAGCTGTAATCTCGAGAGTGAGTGGCTATATCGATTGTTGCACTGACCATATTGATGCAAACATGATCGTCATCTTGTGATGATGGGTTTTGACCCCCACCAACCGCATTTCCGGTGTTCGAAGAACTCGAAGCTAAGTGTTGGTTGTGAGCAAAAGGATTCGTTAGCACGGCGGGTGAGAGATTTAAAAGCCTCGTAGCTTCCGCAAGTTTGGGGCATAAGTGTGTAAGGTGATCATCTGTACAAAGTTTACAAGGAAACTTAACCTTATGATTTTGTTTTGTGCCCTCCCCAACATTATCGTTCTATTTTCCATTATTATTCTTGTCCTTGGATTTATTCTTCCCACCTCTACGATTATTTTGACCTTTCTGTTTATTCCCATCTGGTTGTTGGTCACCATTTGGGTTTTTCGACGACTGCACGGAATGTACATCCGCCGATTGGGTGGGTTTGGAGGATCTAGATGAAGCTGGTCCTCCGGTAGACTTTGTTGCCGAGTCTATGGAATTTACATTGGTGGACCCCACAATACCATTGGCATGGGGCCCACGACCTTGTCTAGGATCATGAGTCTATTGTGGTGGATCGGGAAGAAAGTGGTATAACATCCCCAACTGGGCATATATCAAATCGAATTGTTGGGCTCTAAAAATGGCCTCTTCCTCACTGAAGACCCTGGAAGTAGCAACGTCCTTTGAAATAGGAGTGTGCAAAGATTTTAAAAACCATTCTAAAATAAATTCTGGGGGTATGGGAGTCTTAACTAATCGTCTTCGCCTATGCCATTCCTGAATATGGTCCGAAATATGAGTACCGAAACCCTGGCGTAAAGTTGACAAAAGTTCAAGGCCAACATCGTAAGGAACATGTAGTTGAAAGTGGTTAAGGAAGGCTAGCACTAATTGTTGAAAAGACCCATATGTTCCCCTAGGTAGCTCAATATACCATTATGACGCAATCCCGATAAGAGTGCGCTGAAACAATCGTAATATAATAGAATCATGATTCAAAGAATTCGATGAGCACCAGAGGTGAAAAGTAGTGACGTGGTCACCAGGGTCCTCGCCATTCTTACCTTCAAACTTTGGAATGTCTGACGGAAGCTTGGTGGGGACAGGGGGCCATGTGGGATCATGACTCACTAGGTCGTTCATTGGTTTAGACAAATCTGGCAGATTAAGCGTGGCCAGAAAGGGAATACGGGGTTGTGACACTTGACCCTATCCTCCTGCAAAAGATTGGGTATTAGGAGTTGTGTTCCATCCAGGGTTCTGGTAAGGACCAGAACCTTTTCCAGAATTAAAATACCCTCCTCCGGGCGGATTCGTGAAAGATGGATTGGGCATCATTCCAGCAGGAATGTTTTGATAAGGGTTATGAAAATTGCCCTCAGTTGGATTAGCTCCAAACTGAGGGTTGTTAAAATTGCCCCCAACTGGATTAGATCCTTGTTGGGGGGTGCCCAAGACATAATACTGACCTCCTCCAGGTGGGAATCCAGAGGATTGAAGTGGATTCGTTATGCCAAAAGTGTTGGTCGAATTTGGCACCGAGGGGATAGGGATATAGGGTGGAACTTGTCTACCATCTTGGTTGTTCCATCCAGCCATAGAAGGATTAGACATAGGGTTAGGGAAGGGGACACTTCCTACATTAATATTTGCTTGGGGAACATGAAAGCTACCAAACGGAAAGGGAGTGTACAGAGGTGTGGTTCCCCCAAGTCCAAGGCTAGCGTTATGGCTAGCAGCTGGAATGGAAGTCGAAGACTGCGAAGTGAAACTTGGCATACCATAAGAAAACAGACTAGTAGCCATGGGGATGGTCTAAACATTGTAACTTGGCGAGTGGCCAAAACCCCCAAAAGGGTTAGAGGTAAGAGACGAAGCATTGACTATGGGTCGAGCCATAGTACCGGTGTAGGCCTCTGGCACTGCAACTGTAGCGGCTGCAAGTGTCGAAGGAGTGTAATTAACTATAGTGATATTGGGAGTTGATGAACTCCCAATGTTCTAAAGACTAGACTTAGTACTCATCCTTGTGGGATCACAAGTCTGAAAAGTGGATGTGTGTGTACCACTCGTGATAATTCTACGCCTTTTAGAAGGCAATAGCTCGAAAACTGGTGGTAACTGTAAAAACCAACGGGACCTATGAGGAATTTGGTCTGACTCCATGACAACTTATGACTCTCAACAAATAAAAAGATATCCTAAGGCCAACTAGTAATAAAAGAGCATACCAAAAAGTCAAATGACCAATATGCATGCAAACAGACTAAAGTGGTTGAGTGGCCTCCCTTGCTAAAGAAGGTATGCCTCGTCCAGGAGGGACCTGAGACTCGCTGCTAAAGTTTGGAGGTAACAAAATCAGTTATAAGGGCCCTCGTAGGCTTAAAAACCAGTCGGTCAGACCCCCCCGGAGAGGTAATCCTCCATAAAGATTGTGTGTTGTCCGACCCCTATCTGACTCAGGATACAAGCATAATAACCCCTGCAAGTAACCTATGAGAATCCTAAGTCAAGGAACTAATAAACCATTGTATAACCGATGCACATGCGAGTAGTCATAAGTCCGGATCACCATATGGGCAGGGTAGCAAAGCCCGAAACCTTGAAAGCACCACCTCTCACAGAGGTATGGGTACTAGCAAGATCCCCAAATATGAATAAATCCACAGAAATATCTCTGATGCTAGGTAGGTATCCAGGGGTTATCCCTTCAACTAACTTCACACAAACTCATGATTAACTCCAGTGTGAGCGGAGCCTCCTGATATTACCAATTATACAATGGATTTCTCAACTCCCTGTCTCAGACACATAAGTTGATTTAATTTCCTTGGAGAAGTTTACTCACAAAATCCCATTCCAAGGCACTAAATCCTAGGCTAGTTTGTGCACCCTAAAAAATAAAATTGTGACTAATCAATTTTAGTTTAAAGCGTAAATTTTACTGGCCTTGATTACTCAAAAAGGTATGGAAATGAAACTCATGGTGTTATGACTTTTCATAAAAATAAAAATACATATAGTGCAAAGCCTAACTTTAACTTTTCAGTGAATGATATGCTAAATAAAAACAACACAATATTCAATTTTAACTTTGCAACTCAGAAGTAAAATGCAATCTTTCGCTAGATGCACTAAGCTAATGATAAAGGCTCAAAGACAAAAATACCAACCAATGCAAAATGCCTATTTTTTTGTATTTTCAATGTATTTAAAAAGGAAATGCATGGACTGATAAGCGACTTGATATATAACTTCTACTGTGTATAAAAGCAAGCACTCGCGCAGAATACCAAGCAGCTAAGAAGACAGCCCAACTACCAAGGACAAATAAAAAATGAAAAACAAAGAGAAAGATGCCGCCTAAAAATTCAACTCCAAAAAGGTTTCCTATCATCCCAGATAATCTCAACGGGTACCATAGAGACCCAAGAAGGCTCAGTGATCCTCAAAACCTACCCAACAGTCACTAAACCAAGCAAACAAGCAAGGGGGAAGTGGTATACACTCTTGTTCAAGAGAAAAGGGCATATATAAGCCTCTTGTAGTGGGACAACAAGTGTGTACACACGATTGTCAGGGGAAAAAGGGTGTATATCTTTTAAAACAAGGCTAGGCAAGGTAAAAAGGCTGAAAACTCAGACCCAGAGTGAACAGACTCTATCCAACTGTGATATGACAAGAAATACAAAGGAAAAAGAGAAACGTAAGAAGGAAAAATACTTCAACCCTTAAAAGGAATATATATCCCCAGTGGAGTCACCAATTCTGTTACAAGGGAAAAACTCTCTATGACCAAGGGTAAACCACAATAGACAAGTATGACTGCAGAAATCAACTCAATTCCAACATGTGCTATATAAACTAATGTGCAATACGAGGAAGAAGCCTACCTCGATCCAATCGTTTGATGTCGTTCCACCATTGAGCACTTTGACCCAAAGCCTTATACATGCAAGAAGTTCTCAAAAAAAAAGCGACACAAGTATATAGTGACAATATATAAAATGAGTTAGCACATCAGATAGCACAATCCATTAATAAACATTACAAGCATGCCAACGGATAATAATCATATATTCGCAAGATATTGATTGGACGGGAAATGAGTATTTCTATTAATAATTGATCAACAGAAGTATCAACATTACAAACTTCTGTGTCGGCACGGTTCGAAACCAAGAAACCAAGTTCCTTCCAACTAGGTCTCCACCACTTCAATCCTCCACCAAAGGAAAAATCATAGCAAAGAGATAAAGAGATTCTCTTGACAATAAGGGAAGGGCTTGGGGGCTGAACATTGTGTTCAGACTTGAGGGACAAAGGGATGCATACTCAGTATGAAGTAATTTATCCAGAGTAACTTTGCTCTCAAAGTTGAATGCTTTCTCTCTCTTTTTCCATAGCTCGAAATTGTGCTCTTATAGCCTCCAAAATGCAACTAAAGGGCCGAGTCGGAACGTTTCTAGTATATGGAAGGCCAAAGATCAGATATCTTCTCTCGTGAGATCTAAACCCAACCTCATTTTGTATTTTCTGGCACAAAACCCGATATACACGAGCTGTAGTGGAGCTTCAAGCGTATACGCATCTTGCAAAGCAGTTAGGGAGTGTATATGTGGAAAAATATATGTTTTTGGCTCTGGATTTATCAAAAAGGGGTTGATAAGTCTGCATAGGGAAATGGAAAAAGGCTCTTTGTGCAAGATAGCAATGGTGAGGCAAATCTTGCTATAACAACTATACATCTCATGTTGATCTTTTGTGATATGCACAATATGACTTTAGAATATTTGTGTATTATATTATCATATTAGAAGTCTAATAGCACTACTAGAATTCTACCATGTTGTTGATAATTGGTAATTACTTGCCTTATTTGGATCAAGGGTTCCTTTTTTCCATGTGCAACAAATAAAAACACAAGCTCATAATTCCAAACCTAAATAATCTAGTTGTTGAAATAAATGGTATTATTAACGCAAGTTCATTAACATCAAATAGTATTATTTTGGTGAGCTTAATATGGTCTCTACTCCTAGTTTAGTGTATCACAAACTAGCATAAGGATGCATGTTTACATAGTAGTTCATGATTATTATTGTTTAAGGAATCCCTATAAATGTTTTTGATTATCCTTGCATTGATGCCATATTTGAAGAATTAGTGATACAATGATCCCTATGATAATGGGGAAATTACGAGATTATAGGTTTTCGACATTGTCTACTTTGCCACTCAATGATTTTCCAATGGTTTTGAATTTTTTTACAATAGGTTTATTGTTTGTTGTATATATATATTTTCTTTTATGATTGTTCTTTATAAATTGTATGTTTGAGGCCATTATGTTTTCCATGGGATTTATATAAATTGAATTATCCCCCCTCCCCGCCTCAACGTCCCTAAGTTTGAACAAAATAGTTGTTGTAGCATTGTTAGACTATTTATAGAGAAATTTTGATGTATCATAATTCTATGAAAGCAAGAACTAGACACATTAGGCATAATCAAATAGTGAACACATATATGAACTCTAAATGTATAGGATTAGTATATAGTTAAATCTTCTTACTAGTATAAACTATAGAATCTATAAAATATTTTATTTTTCATTGAAAAGTTATTTCTGATGGAAGGCAAGCGGTGTCCACAATATTCAAAAGAGAGACTCCTCTTGGAAAGCACCCCCAACTTACCATACAACCAATGAATAATGGACTAATTTTTTTTGGTAATTAATGTTTACAAGTGAATGCATATTGCATGTAAAACACATTGGAGAAAATCAAAGAATTACCATCCATTGATTTGGTGTGCCATCAAATTACTCGAGGATGGTACAAATTTAAAATGCAACACCTTCCATGTATCTGTATGGCATCATGCTTTGTTATTTTGGACTTGCCTAATAATCCTAGAAGGGATGATTCATTTAGGCGTGCATAGTATGAGCTATGTGTACCCACATGTTACAAGATTTGTAGGCATGTATGGCACATGCCATATAGATCCACAATGCCAAAGAGGCTACAACACATGAGACAAGGCATGAAGGTCAAAATGAAGATAGATAAAAAATTTCACTTGTGTACAATAAAGTCCATAGGTTGAAATGATATACCAAATCAAGCGTTTTAAATAAAAAATAACATCCTTGGGTTAGTATAACTCAAATTTAAAAGAAGTGTATGATACAACACACAAAATATAATTTTAGTAATAAAAAGGTGAAATTGATGCGGCCCATGGGTCGACCACAAACCCAATTACACCTCTCTTAAACTTCTTAATTAACCGTCTGGAATTCTCCCCAGTTATACTAGGACCACCTGACCACTGGGGACTATATTTTTCACCACCACCAGCTCGCTTAACCAATCACCAGGAATTTAACACTATGCCTTTCAATGATTAACTCCATTCATTTAACCAGTCACCGAGCATCATAATCCTCCTCTAAACATTCTTCATCGATCGTGAATCTAGTCTAGTTGAAGATCTAACAACCGGCCACCGGGATCACTAGGCCATTGGACAACCATAGGTACAAAGCCACTGGGACACTTTAAAGGATGGTCTTTTTTGAGGGTTTATTGGCTGGTCTAGTTACCAACATTATTTTTGGTCATCAATATCTTCGATGATGAACAATCAGATCTCTTACATGACACCATGATTTTGTTGTGCTTCATATCACAACGAAGTTCATAGGAACTTCCTTCTTCCAATGAGATTATCTCGTCCGACCTTCTAATTACAGGATCACGATCCACACACATGCGCATATCTTGAATTCCCTAGGGCTTGACCGTCTTACACAAATGAGACATCCTCACACTTGAATTCATCCACATATTTGAAACCCTCATTTAGAGGGTATAAACACATTAACAAAATACACAAAAATATTAAACACATATCCACACAATAACACAGAGAGGCATTCATCTACACTCTAAAGGAATAACGTAATGATTCATTAATAAAAATTTGTACGTGGTTTCTCTAACCCGGAAATATATGTTACCTCTCTAATGGCCCGATTTACATTTTATTTGCATTGATTCTTGATGGAAGAAGGGTCTCCCTTCATGTAACTCTACTAGGATCTAATTGTAGCTTGGCAATGATTTCTTCATTATCCCCTCTGCATATTATGCTCAATGGAATCACTTTGTTCCATATTAAGGATGCTTAAATTTGTCATTAAGGAGGAATATTATGGAATGGCATCATTATTTTATCATGTATTCATTCCTCTAGTCAACAGAAAAGGGAAATGTTAGTATACATAATGTTGTCTAGTGTCCACATTTGTGCATTTAATCACTAGATTAGATTAACTATTTGCGGTATTATGTTTCATTTTATTTTTAATATACTCATGAAACAAATATGTGGAATTCTTTGGGTGGTTAGAAACACAACCCTATTCTTGTGCCACAAGGTATTATGAGATCCTAATATTATGGATATTGCCAAGCGTTATATAGAAGGGAGTTGAGAGAATCTCTCCATATGATTAGAGGTTTATTGTGCAACTTCTTTTATATAATGTATCCCTTCTATATACTTGTTAAAATTGACACACTCACTCTTGGAGTGTTGATACGAAATAGAGCTAAAGGGAGAGTAGATGTTTCCTCTACAAAATGTAGAGGTTTCATCACTATACATCTCATGTTGATATTTTGTGATATTCACAATATGACTTTAGAATATTTGTGTATTATATTATCATATTAGAAGTCTAATAGCACTACTAGACTTCTACCATGTTGTTGATAATTGGTAATTACTTGCCTTATTTGGATCAAGGGTTCCTTTTTTCCATGTGCAACAAATAAAAAGACAAGGTCTTAATTCCACACCTAAATATACTAGTTGTTGAAATAAATGGTATTATTAATGCAAGTTCATTAACATCAAATAGTACTATTTTGGTGAGCTTAATATGGTCTCTACTCCTAGTTTAGTGTATCACAAACTAGCATAAGGATGTGTGTTTACATAGTAGTTCATGATTATTATTGTTTAAGGAATCCTTATAAATGTTTTTGATTATCCTTGCATTGATGCCATATTTGAAGAATTAGTGATACAATGATCCCTATGATAATGGGGCAATTAAGAGATTATAGGTTTTCGACATTGACCACTTTGTCACTCAATGATTTTCCAATGGTTTTGATTTTTTTTACAATAGGTTTATTGTTTGTTGTATATATATATATATATATTTTCTTTTATGATGCCCCCCCCACCCCCCACCTCACCTCAATGTCCCTGAGTTTGAACCAAATAGTTGTTGTAGCATTCTTAGAGTATTTATAGAGAAATTTTGATGTATCATGATTCTATGAAAGAAAGAACTAGACACATTAGGCATAATCAAATAGTGAACACATATATGAACTCTAAATGTATAGGATTAGTATATAGTTAAATCTTCTTACTAGTATAAACTATAGGATCTATAAAAATATTTTCTTTTTCTTTGAAAAGTTATTTCTGATGGAAGGCAAGCGGTGTCCACAATATTCAAAAGAGAGACTCCTCTTGGAAAGCACCCCCAACTTACCATTCAACCAATGAATAATGGACTAAATGTTTTTGGTAATTAATGTTTACAAGTGAATGCATCTTGCATGTAAAACACAATGGAGAAAATCAAAGAATTACCATCCATTGATTTGGTGTGCCATCAAATTACTCGAGGATGGTACAAATTTAAAATGCAACACCTTCCATGTATCTGTATGGCATCATGCTTTGTTATTTTGGACTTGCCTAATAATCCTAGAAGGGATGATTCATTTAGGCGTGCATAGTATGAGCTATGCTACCCACATGTCACAAGACTTGTAGGCATGTAGAGCACATGCCATATAGATCCACAATGCCAAAGAGGCTACAACACATGAGACAAGGCATGAAGGTCAACATGAAGATAGATAATTTTTTTCACTTGTGTACAATCAAGTCCATAGGTTGAAATGATATACCAAATCAAGCATTTTAAATAAAAAATAACATCCTTGGGTTAGTATAATTCAAATTTAAAAGGAGTGTATGATACAACACATAAAATACAATTTTAGTAATAAAAAAGTGAAATTGATGCGGCCCATGGGTCGACCACAAACCCATTTACAACTTTCTTAAACCTCTTAATTAACCCAATGGAATTCTCCTCGGTTATACTAGGACCACCGGACCACTGGGGATTATATCTGTCACCACCAGCAGCTCTCTTAACCAATCACCGAGAATTTAACACTACGCCTTTCAATGATTAACTCCATTCTGATTTAACCGGTCACCGCGCATCAAAATCCTCCTCTAAACATTCTTCATCGATCGTGAGTCTAGTCCAGTTGAATATATATCAACCGGCCACCGGGATCACCGGGCCATCGGACAACCATAAGTACAAAGCCACTGGGACACTTTAAAGGATGGTCTTTTTCGAGGGTTTATTGGCTGGTCTAGTTACCAACATTTTTTTCGGCCATTGATATCTTCGATGATGAACAATCCAATCTCTTACACAACACCATGATTCCATTGTGCTTCATATCACAACGAAGTTCATAGGAACTTCATTCTTCCAACGAGATTATCTCGTCCATCCTTCTAATTACAGGATCACGATCCACACACATGCGCACATCCTGAATTCACTCGAGATCGACCTTCTTACACAAATGAGACATCCTCACACTTGAATTCATCCACATATTTGAAACCCTCATTTAGAGGGTATAAACACATTAACAAAATACACAAAAATATTAAACACATATCCACACAATAACATAGAGAGGCATTCATCTACACTAAAGGAATAACGTAATGATTCATTAATAAAACTTTGTACATGGTTTCTCTAATCCAAAAATATATGTTACCTCTCTAATGGCCCGATTTACATTTTATTTGCATTGATTCTTGATGGAAGAAGGGTCTCCCTTCTTGTAACTCTATTAGGATCTAATTGTAGCTTGGCAATGATTTCTTCATTATCCCCCCTGCAGCTTGTGCTCAATGGAATCACTTTGTGCCATATTAAGGATGCTTAAATTTTTCATTAAGGAGGAATATTATACAATGGCATCATTATTTTATCATGTATTCATTCCTCTAGTCAACATAAAAGGGGAACGTTAGAATACATAATGTTGTCTGGTGTCCACATTTGTGCATTTAATCACTATATTAGATTAACTATTTGCAGTATTATGTTTCATTTTATTGTTAATATACTCATGAAACAAATATGTGGCATTCTTTGGGTGGTTAGAAACACAACCCTATTCTTGTGCCACAAGTTATTATGAGATCCTAATATTATGGATATTGCCAAGCCTTATATAGAAGGGAGTTGAGAGAATCTCTCCATATGATTAGAGGTTTGTTGTGCAACTTATTTTATATAATGTAGCCCTTCTATATACTTGTTAAAATTGACACACTCACTCTTGGAGTGTTGATACTAAATAGAGCTAAAGGGAGAGTAGATGTTTCCTCTACAAAATGTAGAGGTTTCATCACTATACATCTCATGTTGATCTTTTGTGATATGCACAATATGACTTTAGAATATTTGTGTATTATATTATCATATTAGAAGTCTAATAGAACTACTAGAATTTTACCATGTTGTTGATAATTGGTAATTACTTGCCTTATTTGGATCAAGGGTTCCTTTTTTCCATGTGAAACAAATAAAAAGACAAGCTCTTAATTCCAAACCTAAATAATCTAATTGTTGAAATAAATGGTATTATTAACGCAAGTTCATTAACATCAAATAGTACTATTTTGGTGAGCTTAATATGGTCTCTACTCCTAGTTTAGTGTATCACAAACTAGCATAAGGATGTGTGTTTACATAGTAGTTCATGATTATTATTGTTTAAGGAATCCCTATAAATGTTTTTGATTATCCTTGCATTGATGCCATATTTGAAGAATTAGTGATACAATGATCCATATCATAATGGGGCAATTAAGAGATTATAGGTTTTCAACACTATCTACTTTGCCACTCAATGATTTTCCAATGGTTTTGAATTTTTTAACAATAGGTTTATTGTTTGTTATATATATATATATATAT
>ML786175.1:353674-373725 GCA_009831015.1 Picea engelmannii | reverse complement strand
AATAGCTTTAATTTTTTAGCATTGGAAATGTAATCATAACTTCTGCATAATATGTCAAACTCAAAAAGGAATTCATCAGGATCCTCTGAAGACAAACCATGAAAGTTAGGTAGTGCTGAGAGTGGAATGTTCTTCATGGGAGCCACCCCTCTAGGAAGATCACCAATAGGAAATCCTAATGTGGAAAAAGAGTTTTCATCATTTACCTCTTTTTCAGGACCTGCCTGTTCTTCATGATGCAATTCTTCATTATACTCATCCATGTTTTCTTTTGTTTTCTCCCCTACTGCACTTGCTTTGTCCTCAATGTTTCCTGTTGGTTTCTTGACTGTCTCAGGACTCCAAACCTCTTTCCCCGTTTCAAATTTTTCTTGAAAGGAAGGTTGGGACTTTGGTTTCCGAGAGTTTGGTCGTTGAGGAGCAGCAGATTCAAATTTTGATATAATCTCGTCAATATAAGTCTTTCTTCCTCCCCTTCCTCTGCCCCTGCCACCTGTAGGGTCAGTGTCTTTGGGGTCTCTGCGTCCTCTCATGCAATCTTTGTATCTGAAAAATCATAAGTGCTTTTGAAATCTATAATTACCTTCCCCGACAACGGCGCCAAAATGTTGGTCACTATAATTGCTTATTTAACTAAACAATCAAGTGCTACATAAATTGTCAACCCAGGGAAGTCTGTTTATTTCAAAGGTAATCACGCACTGTATATGCTCAATCTCAAAAGCAATCTAGAGTTGTAGTAAAAATACATTAATCACACTTTTCCTTGAACAAACTGAAGTTCTACTTTGAATTACAGGAAAGCAACCTACCTATTGCAGAGTTCAAAGTTTAAAGAAATAATTATCCAAAGAATCTTGGATTAAATTAAGAAAACAACAACCTAGGAAAGAAATCCTTCAAGATGCTGCAAAAGGAAAGACCAACTATTCTGTAACAGAGAACAAGACCCTATTCCCCAAGCAGGAATCTTCAGCACCTATTTTCGATCATCACACTTTCATGAACTCATTGCTAATTGAAATGATTGACACACATTGAAGGATAACTATCTCTAACAGAGAACATGGCCCTATTCCCCAAGCAGGAATCTTCAGCACCTATTTCCGATCATCACACTTTCATGAATTCACCAAACAGGATTGCTAACTAGAACGATTAACAGCTACCCAAGCATGAATTATATGAAAACAATGTAACAACCAGTAAAGCATAGTTTCAGCGAGACAGAGTTCAGTAAAGTAGTGTTTCAGCAAAACAGGATTTACTCAAGGCATGAACAGAAATAACACTAACACACTACAGAGCTAATGGGTGAATCTTGTGAAGAAGGTGGGCCCTCCCTTCTCACAAGATTCCCCTGAAACGAAAGGAACTAGAGAGAAATGCTCAGAATAATCTTTTATTCATCTGTCAACTGTGTCATATTACAATCTGAAGTAAAACATGTCTTTCTCTGTAAATCCTTTCTTAGCCAAAAAGAATATCCTCTCTAATGATGATTTCCTCTTATTTAAAGAGGAGAATCCCCTCGATACAATTTGATCATCAAATTACATGTGCACATCTGAATCCTATTCTTAGTCAGATTAAATCTCTATACAGGAATAGGATATCCTGGTCTTCCATAACAGAATGCTATTACAATAGTTAAAAAGGTGTTGAGTGAGGTGTTGTTGTTGCGGCTGGAGTAACAACTTCCTTATTTATCTTCTTGCTACTGATGTTGTATGTTGTTTCAGCATCGCAAATCGCGGGCTGTTTCAGCAACAGGATTTGCGTTCTAATTGTTTCAACAACGTGGTCTCACGTAGCAGGGATGGTTAATTTTGGCTCAAGGTGCGGCTGTTGTGGTCAGTGTAACAGCTTTGTGTTGTTGTTTTGGCAACAGCTTTTGTGTGAGTTGTTGTTTCAGCATCGTAGACCACAGAGAGTGTAGCAGCTTCTTCTTATGTGAGTTGTTGTTTCAGCATCGTAGACCACAGAGAGTGTAACAACTTCTTCTGTGTGAGTTGTTGTTTTAGCATCGTAGACCACAGACTGTTTCAGCCACAGGGTTTGCGTGCTTTGTCTATTTTAACAACAGGCCTCAATGCTAATCTGCAGTTCGAACTGTTTCAGCACTTATATATTTCTGATCAACGGTTAAGTACGAGAGTAATGTAAAATTATATGCAAAATAGATTAAACATATAGTAAAGAGAAGAGACGTTATATACCTTTGGAGAGATAGGGCAAGGTGATAATATAAGTTTAAATGTGAGTGTAAAAAGGATGTAATGGTAGCAAAAAGTGTGAGCAAAAAGGTACATTGTAGGGTCCTAACACACACATTCCAATGGGGGATGGCACTTTTCAGATACTATACAATTGAGAAAAAGATGATAGAGACGTGATGGATCATGATGGTCCTGATTAGGCCAGGGAATGTGATTATGACGTACTCCCACATACCATTGAATATGATCCATCTGAGCTACCTTTCATGCAGGAGGACTCCATAGACACGTTTCTTCCATGGACAGAACAATACAAAGAAAAACTTGCAAAATACCATGGGAAGGAGCTAGGGTCTATCCAAATTTTGAAGAAGGAAGATGAGAAAAATGAAGAAATCATCAAATATACAGTCCACACAGAGCCTCCACACGATAAGAGTACACCTTGCATTGATTTCAATGAAGGAAGTCTTGTGCTCATGTGGGACAAAAGAAAGGAAAACCTAGATATGAACAGAAAGACAAAAATTCATGGTTTGGCCCTTACATCATCAAGAAGAAGTATGACAAATAAAGGTACTATATGACAGCATTAGACGGAAGAAAGATGTGACCACCAATAGATGAGTCTCTTCTCCAACCTCACATCCAGGTCACATGAATTCTTCAGGGCCCGTGCCTCGGGTAATTAGGTAAGTAATTTGTATTCCCTGCATTTTGCATATTGATTGCTCATACTAGTTTAGATGCATTTCATTTTCAGTTTGCTCTACTTGCATATTGATTTCATGCTTAGTTTAGAAATTTATTAAAAAAATGTCAAAATTTTCTTTTTCTAGCTTAGTTGGTTTTGATTATGATCATATGAGAACAAGGATGAGTAGACCATCCTACACTTGACAGTTTGATGTTTCCTTGCAGGCATAAGTATACCAGGAGATGTTGTGTTTCTCATGCACTTTATGGTGAGCACATGTCCCCAAGTAGGAGCTAGATGTTATCCCCATTTTGTGGATAACTATGGAGATCATATCTCGAGGCCCTCAGGTTGAATATATAGAGTGTCAAGAGACTAATTGACCAGAAATACCATTTTCACATATGGAAAACCCACTCACCACCATAGATGGTCACAGTTTTGCAAAGGAAAACCACCACACCAGCTGGCTTCCAGAAGGCACTGGGCCTTGCTCCATGAGGTGCAAGTCAATATTATGGTGAGCATCATTTCAATATTCAAACCATTTGATTATGTTGTATCTTAGATTTCTCTAGATTTCATGACATATGATTGGACATTATTCCTTTTTCCCTGCTTCACCTTGGCGGTGGTTGACATTGTTCCCTAGTAAGTGGTTTTCCTTGGGGATGGGTTTGTTATTGGAAACTCCCTTAATGAGCCATCATACTATTCTTGACCATACTTACAACTTTCCATCATTGTTCCCCTCCATTTCCTTATCTCTTGGGATTTTAGGGTGTATTGACCCAATAATGGGTTGTCCATCATTCTATGGGAAGAAGGGGATGAATTCCCAGAGGGGTTGATATTGGGTAAAAGATAAAATACTTGTTTAAACCTTCCAGATGATTCACCCAGGGATCACCCAAGAAAGAAATAAAACACTTATCTTTAAGTAAAGGGGACCCACAATATAATAAAGAATTCTTAAAAGGTTAGTTGAAGGATAGGAGGTCTCATCATGAGTTGACCTATCACATCCATGGATATCCAATGGTATGACATTGTCATCATCTGGTCACCAAACCAGGGAAATGGCTCTCAATTGCATGGATGAGAGAAACAGGGTCTCATCATGAGCCATCCTTCTCATTTCCACTAGGTGTTTGTGGGTGACATTTCCATCATCTGGTCACCACACTAGGGTAGTGACCTTCAACCTCTCCTTATGCTATATTGAAAGAAAAACAAAGAGAGAAATATACAAGGCAATTGATGGGCTTGGAAAAAGTGCATTGCAGACGAAGGTACCACACACCCTCTTAAAAGGGACCCATGAATGAGACACTATGACACCTTGTATGTCATGATCCCTATGCCCATTGAGTATTGACCCAAACCACTTCATCCACTTTACATGGCTTAGAGAGTGATCTCTTGGAAACTATCCTTGACCTAGGGAAAGATATACCCAATAGGACACCTCGTCAACCCTCCCATATTCAAGCTTGACAAGTCGCATAGTGTCTTTGAGAAGTTAATTGTCTGATATAGTGATCTTTGATGCACATGATTAGATGGATTATTTATTGATTGGATTCACTTATCATGCTATTATGAATTGATATACTTGGAGGGCATTCTCATTTGTCTTTGCAGGACCTAGTTGTTGGACAATTTTTGGAGAACAAGCCTAGATTGGGCTTCCATGGGGATACAAGCCCGCAGGTTGGATGTCAGGGGCCCGCATGCCAGATGAGAGATATTAGACTTGGAAGGCCTTGATGATGACTTGGATGACATGGACCAACCCTCACTTTCCAAACGATTTTCCTAGGAGAGGGAAAACGTCCTATTTTTGAGCTTGGCATCATGCTTGAGGGGATAGCGCATGGTGGTGAGGCGCCACTCAGTTGACACATGGAGGTTTTGAGGAGAAGAGGGTATTCACCATGATGACAGTGCTTATAATCTTGACATGTGGCCTTTGGAGGCCTACCCATGCTTCTCCAACACTAACGACTTCCTCAAAGTGGCAAATCGTCCCCTAAAGGGGAGACATCCTTCTAAAATTAGGGTTTTCTTATGTGCAAAAGTGAATTTTAAATGAATTACTTTGTAAAGGGGGAAATATTAGGGTTGTTGACCCCTAATGTTGTGTTTTACCCATTAATTTGTGGACAAGACACCTTGGTGAGATTTGTATAAATAAGAGATCATAAGATCTCATTTTAAGCATAACTCTACCTCATTGTGAGAGGACTTGGTCTGAAATTTTCTCTATAATTGGCTATTTTTGTCTCTTGCGCACTTGTTTATGGCTACATTGATGAATGGTTGATGGATAAGTCTAGCGCTAGCCTTGGATAATGTTTCTATCTCTTATGGTGGATTATCTTGGCATTTCTCTTGATCTTGGTATGGTCTTTTACTATTATGCTATAATTTTTTCAATTCAAGTATTGTTATGCTAGGAACTAGGTGGTAAGTATAAGGGCATGCACCCCCACCATAGTCTTCATCATTGTATGCTTCATCTCATTGATTATACAAGGGTTTGCTAAGAGAATTATAAGGGAATACACCCTCTTAGCTTAAACCCTAGTTAGAGGAACTTGACTTGGGAAGTAAAAAGGCTTACACCCCCAAGGAGGTAGCTTCTCTAGCTCTTTGTTTATTTGACTCAATTAACCCAATAGTAGAGGCACTAGTCATACTTTTTTGCATTGGAGATATAAAATCATTGCCTTGGGAAGCATAATTTTTTATCTTTTGAAAAGTTTATTGCTTGAAGTTGGTTTTCCTCATTGAGAGGAGTCTTCCCCTACTAGGGAGTCCCCTCTCTCCCATTACTTTTCTTGCTGTTACAAACCCTAACCTACAGCCATTAGGGCTGATCTAACCTAGACAAACTACTATCCATAACTCCTAAACTAACCCTAGACTAGCTCCTAAATATTCCTCACTTACTCTACTAACTAGGGTGCACCTATTGGGTTAGTTATTGGCACTTTTCCATGGTTGATTTTGCTGTTGCATGCCATTGAATGCTATATCCATAAGGCTGCAATTTTCTGCAGAAAGTACATGTTTACAACATACATCTTCTCTTCCTTCTTAAGTGCCATTTTTTAGCCTATATTCATTGCTAATATTGATGTTGATTTACTTAACTAGTTTAGATGTTTGTGTGTTTATTTAGATATATTATTTTCTGATATAAATTGTCATCTACTGCTGAAAATTAGGGACTTAACGCTTAACTTGATGATCCAACTAATATATATCATTTCAAAGTGTCTTTTCTTGTGTCTCGAGCAGGTATAATCATCTGGAGAAGTACTATACATGTGGGGCTACAATCACTTGAATTACAAGGCATCTCTTCCCACCTTTTATTATGTTGTTCCTGAGATTGATTCTAGGCTCAAAGAATAATGTAAGACATCAAATATTTTTAAATGAAATGTTTTGTAAGTGCTTTCTTCTACCTTGAGTTTTCTGAGAAATAATCTTTAAGTGAAATTTATGATAAGATAGTACAGAGGTTGTATCTCGTTATCTGAGTCGTAATTTTAATTTCAAATGATGTAGAAATGATTGACAAAACTATTAAAACAAAGCAAGGTATCAATTACAGATAAGTCTCACCTTATTTGCAGTAAAAGAAAAATAGAAGATGTACCCTTTGATACCTCTTGGGTTTATTTGTCTAAGCTTTTGCTTGAAAGGATTAATACCATGTTTTAAGGGAATCTTATGCTCAATAACATAAGTATCATAGGTTTTAAAATCTCCGTAAGACCATGCAAAAAAATATTTATATTGTTTAAGTAACTCAACATATTTACTCTTTATTTGAGTTATAAGATATTTAGATATTTGGACCATCTTGAGATTTTCATTTGTTCCTACATTACAATCTTCAAATTCTTCAGGTTGAGGTTGCAAAGTAGACTTTAAAGGTATTTCATCTTGGTCAAACAACCTTTCTAGAGGGATAAGACCTATGGGAATTTGATTTTTTTTAAGTAAAAGCATTCGGTGATTTGCAATTTTATCTTGGAACTTTTCTGGGTTTTCTCCTTCCTGCATAATCCAAGTAGGATCATTCTGATTTTCTTGATCGATGTGGGTCTCAGAAAAATAATCTACCATTTCTATAAACTGCTTGATTTGTTCATCATCTTCAAATACTTTCCAGTGTTGAACATTGTTTGGAATTGAATGTTTATGTCTCATCTACATATGATACTTCAACTTCAAAACAATAGGTGATAGGAAAGTTGCAACAACTTTGTCTAAGGAGTTAGCTTGTTGATTATGCATTCTGGGAATAGAGTGGATGTTAAAAGAACAGAATAAATTTTCTATGAGATCCCAAGCACAATTTCTATAAGACCTCAATCTCAGATGCTTAGCTTGGTATTGTTGTTTTATTTGTTTTACAATTAACTCAACATCACAATAAACTATCACATGTTTGATTTTTAGTTTTCCTGAAGCTTCTATTCCTAAAACTAAAGCTTCACATTCACACACATTATTTTTATAATCAATATCCCATTGTAATCTATAATAAAAAGAAATGTAATACTCATCACCAAGTGCCACAAATAAAACTCCAACTCCTGCTCCTCCACAAGATGAAGCACCATCAAAGAACATTTTCCACATCTCGTCTCTAAAATTTATATTTTTCTTTGAAAAAAATCTTTTTTGATTTTCTTTTTCTATACATTCTTCAAAATCATCGTCTATGGATAATATACAATTGCCTAGATCTTGATCAGCAACATATACTGGGTATTTATTTGGGTTTTTGGGGTCACTTACAGTATAATACGATCTATTTTCTTTGTACGATCGAGTAAATTGTCCACCAAAAATTGGAATTGTAGCATATGTCATGTCTAACTAGACCAATCCTCCTAATTTGGCACCCCAAGATCTTGATAAAAGCATGCCATACTTGGCAGGAAAATCAACAACAACTACATCCATAAGAATAATTTTCACAGGAACTAGAGAAAGATTTACAACTAAATATTTAATCATACCCAGACACTTAACCTTTCTAGAATCAAAAGAGTATATATCTTGATAAGGTCTGGTAATTTGAAGGCCCATTTTTTCCGTGATAATCTTAGGAATCAAATTATGTGAAGCTCCCGAGTCTAACATGCAATTGTGTAGTAAATGATCATGCGCAATCGATGTAATATAGAAAGGAGCAACAAAATCCTTACTATTTTCAATGTGTGGTCCAAACATGATTGTAGGTTTCTCATCGTGCAAATTGATAACATCGGCTTGACATTCAGCATCAGAAAAATTTGTTGCTTTTGCAATTTTCTTTTTATAGATCAAATTTCTAGCAAGTTCAACCAGAGGCATTGGAATTTTAATTTTGTTCAGTTCATTTTCTAGATTGAAAGTACCAATTGACTTTTCAATTTCCCTGGTATGAACTTCGACTTCTTTATTTTCTAGCTTCTTAGTCTGTACTGCTTTCGTTTCAACTTTCTTTGCTCAAGCAACTTGCATTTCATTTTATGGTTTTGTAACTGCTGCCTCATTCTCTTTTTTTTTAGACAAATTTTTTTTTGGTGGAGTATTTATAGAACTTTTTTCTCTTGGCCTCAAATCATATTTATGTTGGAGCTCAACCATTATTGAATTAGAGAGACCTTTGTATGTAGAATCTCCCAAATTATTAGTATTTTCATCATCATTAAATAGATATTCCAAATCCAAGGCTTTCTCATAATCCTGTTTAGTTAGGTGAGGCTCAAGATCATCATCACTGAGGTTATTTAGATCTTAATCTAATTCATCATAATCTTGTACCTCATCACCCTGTATGAGATTCTTAGTTTTAAAAGGATCTTGAATATTTTGTTCCTCACTTTTTATTTGTCTTTGTTGTATCTGAGTATTTGTGTTAGGATTTATCCTGAATTAATTTCTAACATATGAATCAGGTTTGGCTTTTTCCATTTGCATCCTGGAAATTTTATTTGATAAGTATTTAAGAATTTTTGCCATCTCATCCATTTTTTCTTCTGACAAAATTTTTCCAGAGCGAGAGGGTCCTGCATGTTCTTTAACATTTGGGTTCTCTTGTTCCCATCTCAACTTTCCAGATGCCATCATATTCGATTCAAACTCTATATAATCATCTTGCATCCTTGCTAAATTAGTGGATCTTATTTCTTTCAAAAGTAGAGCAAAATCAGAATCAAAAGCCCCTACAAAAGTGAATTTTGCAACTGGATGAGAAGGTTTAACTTCAGTTGGGATCTTGTGATAAAGTTTATTAATTATTTGAATAAACTCTAGGACAGTTTCAGATGTTTTCTTTCTCAAGGCTCTGAATTCGGTTAAGTGATATAGATGTTCTTTTTTCTCACCCAATTGCCTTAAGAAGGAAGTTTCTAGATCATTATATGATGGTATAACGTCCACTGAAAGTCCTCTAAACCAAGTTCTTACCTATCCTTCAAAAGTTTGTACTAACAGTCTCATGTAAACATATTCGTGCTCAATACCAAGGATATCAATGAATTGGTAAAAAAAGACTATATTCTCAGTTGTTGTCAAATCCCCCTCACCCGTCAATTTAGGGAGGCTCTTCATGTAATTATAAGGTAAATCATGTAAGATAGCAGGAAGAGCTAAGGGAGCATATCTAGTAGAGACCTTAGCAAAAATCCTTGGAGGTTGAGCTGGTATATTTGCTTGTCCACCAGCCCCTCCACCTCTGTCACCTCCAACACCAGCCATTGAAATTCTAGGAGAAGGAATTTGAGGACTAAACATGAGATTATCAAAAACTTCAAAAGATTGATCTACTGAGATTTTGACTACTTTGAGAGAGTGTGATGAAATTTCAGATAGGTGATCACTAGGTGATGAAAGATCTAAATGAGGGGGGAGAAGAGAAATTTAACTCGGTCTCTTAGATTTACCAGATGTATAAATAGGGGATGAATCTGAGTATAAAAAGTAATCTTCAGGGTTTTTGGAAACATAAACTTTTACTTCGGGAAGAGAAAGAAACAGAAGTGTACAAATGATAGTAGGTGTTATCACATAGGGTTGTCAAGAGTCATATGGGTCTGTTGTGAATACCTAGGTCTATATCCTTGCCTCTATCTCTCTCCCTTTCGCAGGCCATGTCTTTAAATTTTCCCTTCGACTGGTAAAGTTGGTGTTGTTTGCCCCTTTTTGTTTAAAGGACTTGGCTTCCCTTGATGTCTTACCTGAAACATTCTCAGCCTGAAGCCTTTCTGTTTTTCTCTGAAGATGAACACCCATCTCCTTTTGTTTTAATCACTCATCCTTTCCTGAACCCCCATCCATTCATCCAAGACTTTGTTTACACAGGCCGCAGCCGCGGGCTCACGGTGCAATACTTAGAGCGGTCCATTCTGGACTCGAATCAAGCAAAGGGGTAGGTTCTGCTTTCAATGGAGAGAACTCCAAGAGAAGTTCATATCGATGGCTCATGGGCATTCGGGAGTCCAAAATTGCATGAAGTATAGCACTAGAGAAAAAGTGTCAAAGCGTCAAAGTCCCGAAGACCCGAATAACGTGACATACTCTCATCAGGCATGACGTGTGGCAATCTTTCCAGGTCATTCACTCATGGCCATGTCACCCTCCTTATCATGACACATAAGCAGACGTGACATCATATGATTTCATATGGACCACCCATCAGTGGGGACATGTGGCTAAACTCTGTGAGCTCCGGATAAAGGCCGAAGTAATCCTCAGTTGTTCGATTCATGAGGACATGCATCAGTATATCGCTAACTCCGGGTAAAGGCCTTTGGGAGCCCAAGTTTGAGATTTTATTTTCCTGGAGTCCAGAGATCTGAAAAGAGTCTCAGTCGTTGATCTTAGGGAGCCATGTATCATCAGATTCTCAGCTCCAAAGGTTTTACTTGAAGGGAAATGGAGTTTGAGAATTGAAATTCCTGAAGGTTGATCTGCGAAGCAAATCTCGGTCGTTGTTTTGAAGGGGAAGATCCGATCCGTCAATCTAAAAAGCACCAGGGCTGAGCCGTTGATTAGAGGGCCTAATCTTAGATCACGAGATCAATGGTCATGGCAAATTGTGGGATCATAAGGTGCATACATTTTAAAATCTCATGGGTGGGCCGCAATCGAAACCATGGTTTTTAGAAAGGGACACGTGGGGGTTCATGGTGAATTGTGGGGACAAAAGAAGTTTTTTTTCATACCACCCTTGGTAGCACCCACAATCGCGCAATTGCATAGGGTCATGGACCTAGGTCACATTGAAGATGGAGCGATGTAGAGGAGATGCACCAAAGGCCGAAGGTGCCCATATTTGGTCACATATGAAGATCTTCTTGGCCTCGAGGCATCGAGATTGACTCAAAGAAGTCATGGGCACCGCCTGGAACATTCATGGGTGTCAGGCCTCGTCCTGATATTGATGAAGGTAGTTATTTTAAATGGGAGCAGTGGTTGAGACATCGTCTCACCCCATAAATGGAATGTGTGGAGAGAAGGGTCGTGGGGGTTGATTGACAGTCCAAATCTCCCTGGTGGATGGATTTTCTCACAGAACCCGCACTGAGTCTCGCGTGTGACGTAAGAAGGCCTTCACAGTCTGACAGAGTAGGCGCTGACTAAAATATTTGAATGCAATGGTCCGATCACACTCCTAGTGGTTGCAACAGTTCTGAGTATAAGTAGTTAGTTCTGATATTTTGTTAAGGGAATGGTTGAGCTAGGCTCCCTGCTATTGTAATATTTTGATGAAGAACACTGGTTCTTTGGTTATGTCTTGATTTGAGACTTCTTGATTAATCTAAGTCAGCTTTGTTACTCCATCTTATTTGCCTCTGATACTGAGAGAGTTCATGATTGACTGATTCACATGGATTGTTGTGACTGTATTATGATGAATGTTTGATTATAATGTTGTTATGATTTCTTTCAATTTCCTTGAAATTTGAATCCAAGAGGATCGTGTGTTTAAGTTTTTCTTCCTTAGGCTGCTGGAAGGCCTAATGTTCACGGCATACCTCTACACTTTTCTCACCAAATTCTTCCTCATACTCATCTTTACTCCAACTTACTGATTGAAGTTGATCCAAGACCTCAATTTCTTGTGCATACCAGTTTAGATTTCTGAGTTAGAACGTTATTTTCATTGAGCCTTCTCCATTTGGCCTCTTAAAACTCATTTACATTTACTATATAAACTGATTGGTACTGGGATTACCTTCTATGCAATATGAGGGTGGATTATAGTTCTAACATTTCTTGATGTCGTTGTCAGGGAATGATTTGAAGACATTTCCTTGGGTAAGAACGACAAAGAAATTATTATTTTGAAGGTGCATCAGATATTAGTACCATTGAAGATTACAACTTGCACTTGGTGACTCCACTGTTTCAATTTTGGCTCCTAAAAGAAGACACATGAGGTCTACTATGCAGTTTCCTCTAGCTACACCTAAAGTTGACCCAGAGAAGATTATCAAGAAAGGAAAGCTTTCTCGAGAAGGCTTTAGCTATTGTCCCATATTAAAAAGATCCCTGGGAGAATGATAATGACCAGATATGGTCTCTGATGGTGAAAAAAGACCAGAAAAGTTCTGATGGCTCGTCTTTCACCATGGCGACTCCACTGGTTTGAAATGGAAAATATTTTAGCTCAGAGGTTTGCTTTCTGCGATTTTTCAAAAATAGTTGGTTTCCCTAACCCACTACCTAGTAGAGATGAATGGGAAAGTAGCCTTCCTAAATTCCAAGGAGAAGAGTGGGAAGTACCAACTGAACATTTGCTAAACTTTCATGTTTTTATTCATCAACTTCATATGATGCATGAAGATGTTCAGATTAATATTTTCAAGTATTCATTACATGGGATTGCTCATGATTGGTGTCGATCTCTTCCCATTGCAAGCATCATCTCTTTGACAAGTTTTCATGCAGCTTTCAATTCGTTTTGTAAAGATTATTTTTCAGCTGAGGATCTTTATGAAAATTGTTGTGATGAGTTTTCTTTTCTTTATGAAGATTTTTCTTGTCACAAATACCATATTTATGATGAAGTTGTTATTGTGTAAGAAATCATTTTCCATGAAGAGCATGAGGCGTTGAATGATATTCATTATGATAGAAATAACAGAGAAATGTCTGGCATCATATCAGACGCGTCTGTTGTTTTAAGTGTTCATGAAGATCAACATGTCTCTTTTGAATATCCTAATGTTGAAGAGAAAGTGTATTCTGCAAAATATTTTTCTCCTGACTATGAAGCTAAGATAGATGAAAAGATAGCAGCAAAAGCTAGAGAAGATTCCTCTATGTGTTTTCCTAGTTTTTCATAGTTGAAGGTAGAGTTTGTTTGCTTCTCTTATAAAGGAAATGCAGAGGATATTCCTGTCCTGGAAATTGATGTTTTTGGAAGTCCTGCTTATGATAAAGAAGTTGTTTCAAATACTGACCAAGAACAACCAACTTTTGATGAATATCCTAACGAAGATGATGAAGAGCAAAGATTTTCCATGGTTCCTATTTATGATGAGTATGAATCTAATCCTCAGGAGATCCATGGAGGAGAAAAGGAGGAGTTAAATGTCCAGTTTATCTCTGGTCCAAATCCTGTAAGTGAGAAAATATCACCTGGGATTAGCCAACCTGCATCTGTCCTCCACCCACTTGTATACTTTGAGAACATCGAACGACGGGTGGGCAACAATGAAGGACATGAAGTAATTTCTTACCAGTTGAGATTTCCTGATTATAAATTTTTTGACCCTGTGGGGTTATATATGGAGTTGTGTTTTCCAAAAGCATTGGAGCCTGCAGATTTATTCATCTTATCATCATTTGGGGGTATTGTCAGTGTTCCAAGGCATGTTTTCTTTATGCTTTCATACATCCTTTACCTTTTGTGGATCATTTGCAATGAAGAAAAGAATCATATTACCACACAATCTGGGTGGCTATGGTGGAAGTTTTCTTTCATGTAGCACATTGTAAAAGTCAGTTAGACTAGAATTGTACATAACTAAGATCCTTCTGGATCCCATGTGTTTGTTTTCATTTTTAGTAGAGTAGTGTACATATTTCTCTATTTCCTTCAGCGAGAGTTTTGTGCTAGACTCCATAGCCAAACAACTAAGGCATTGGAACTATGCGTTCTTGGAACCTTGCAGGGAGCATGCCATCCCTTATGGAGCCAAATGTTATCACATAGGGTTTTCAAGAGTTGTATGGGTTTGTTGTGAATACCTAGGTATGTATCCTTGCCTCTATCTCTCTCCCTTTCACAGGCCGTGTCTTTAAATTTTCCCTTCGACTGGTAAATTCGGTGTTGTTTGGCCCTTTTTGTTTAAAGGACTTGGCTTCCCTTGATGTCTTACCTAAAAAGGTCTTGGACCGAAGCCTTTCTATTTTTCTTTGAATATGAACACCCATCCCCTTTTGTTTTAATCACTCATCCTTTCCCGAGCCCCCATCCATTCGTCCAAGACTTTGTTTACATAGGCCGCAACCACGGGCTCACGGCACAATACTCAGAGTGGTCCGTTCTGGAATCGAATCAAGAAAAGGGGCAGGTTCTGCTTTCAACGGAGAGAACTCCAAGAGAAGTTAAAATCGACGTCTCATGGGCATTCAAGAGTCCAAAATTGCACGAAGTATAGCGCCAGAGAAAAATTGTCGAAGCGTCGAAGTCCCGAAGACCCGAAGCATGTGACACTCTCATCAGGAATGACGTGTGGAACTCTTTCCAGGTCATTTGGTCATGGCCATGTCACCCTCCTTATCATGATACATCAACATACATGACATAATATGATGTCATTTGGACCACCCATCATCAGGGACATGGGACTGAAATCCGTGAGCTCCGAATAAAGGCCTGGAGTAATCCTCAGCCATTCGATTCATGAGGACATGCGTCAGTATATTAACATCTTCGAGTAAAGGCGTTTGGGAGCCCAGGTTTGAGATTTTATTTTCTTGGAGTCCAAAGACCCGAAAAGTGTCTCAGTCATCGATCTCAGGGAGCTACGTGTTGTCAGATTCTCAGCTTCGGAGGTTTTACTTGGAGGGAAATGGAGTTTGAGAATTGAAATTCCCGAAGGCCGATCCACGAAGAAAATCTCGACCGTTGTTTTGAAGGGGAAGATCTAATACGTCAATCTAAAAAACACCAGGGTTGAGTCGTTGAACAGAGGGCCTAATATTAGATCACAAGATCATAGGTCATGCCAAATTGCGGGGTCGAAAGGTGCGCACGTTTTAAAATATTAGGGGCGTGTCACAATCAAAACTGTGTTTTTTAGAAAGGGACGCGTAGCGGTTCATGGTGAATTGCAGGGACAAAAGCGGTTTGCTTTCAGACCACCCTTGGTAGCACCCACAATCGCACAATTGCATAGGGTCATGGCCCTAGGTCACATTGAAGATTGAGCGATGGAGAGGAGATGCGCCAAAGGCCGAAGGCACCCGTATTTGGTCACAAAAGAAGATATGCTTGGCCTCAAGGTGTTGGGATTGAATCGAACAAGTCGTGGGCACCGCCTGGAACATTCATGGGTGTCAGGCCTAGTCCTGATCCTGATGAAGGTAGTTATGGAAAATCGGGGCAGTGGTTGAGACCTCATCTCACCCCATAAATGGAATGCATGGAGAGAAGGGTCGTGGGGGTCGATTGTCAGTCCAAAGCTCCCTGGTGGACATATTTTCTCAAAGAGCCTACACTGAGTCGAGCTTGCGTCTGACGTAAGAAGGCATGCACAGTATGACAGAGTAGGCACCGACTGAAAACTTTGAATGAAATGGGCTGATCACACTCCTGGTGGTTGCAATAGTTCTGAGTATAAGTAGTTAGTTCTGATATTTTGTTAAGGGAATGGTTGAGCTAGGCTCCCTGCTATTGTAATATTTTGATGAAGAACACTGGTTCTTTGGTTATGTCTTGATTTGAGACTTCATGATTAATCTAATTCATATTTCTTACTCCATCTTATTTACCTCTAATACTGAGAGAATTCATGATTGACTGATTCACATGGATTGTTGTGACTGTATTATGATGAATTTTTTATTATAATGTTGTTATGCTTTCTTTCAGTTTCCTTGAAATTTGAATCCAAGAGGATCTTGTGTTTAAGTTTTTCTTCCTTAGGCTACTGGAAGGCCTGATGTTCATGGCATACCTCTACACTTTTCTCACCAAACTCTTCCTCCTACTCACATTTACTCCAACTTACTGACTGAAGTTGATCCAAGACCTCAATTGTTTGCGCATACCAGTCCAGATTTCTGAGTTAGAACAATATTTTCATTGAGTCTTCTCCATTTGGCCTCTTAAAACTCATTTACATTTACTATATAAACTGGTGGGTAATGAGCTTTCCTTCTATGCAATATGAGGGTGAATTCTAGTGCTAAAAGTAGGGATTGAAAATGATTCTTTGTTTTTGCTTGTAAAAGTATCTATCAACGAGATCAGGGTGGTCTGGGAAATTTCAATTTTTACTTCAGGAATAATTCCTTCCGGAGTTTTTAATTTAACTTCAAATTTACTTGATAATGCTTCTGCAAAATGAACTTGTTTATATTTTTCTTTAAGACTTAGTTCTTCAGCGGGAATATTAACATTAACTTGTGTAACCCTAGGTTGTTAGATATTACTTGCTGATGCAGAAATTTGTCTGAGATATCCCTTCGGTTTCAACAACTTTTTGGGATCCGAAAATGGCGTAGTTTTCTTTTCGTCTGGGTTTTTCCTAGTATTTTTTTGACCGAATGCCAACTTTGCCTACAACGGAGTCGCCAGGTGAAATATAAAGTAAGCCTTATCCACGTATTCAATCTTTTTTCACCATCAAAGACAAAAATTTTAACTTTGTCATTCTCCCAGGGAAAAATGACTTTGTTTCTTCGTTCCCCAACAACGATGCCAAAAAGATGTTGTTCCTAAGATTGATTCTAGGCTCAAAGAATAATGTGAGGCATCAAATATTTTTCAATGAAATGTTTTGTAAGTGCTTTATTCTACCTTGAGTTTTCTAAGAAATAATATTGAAGTGAAATTTATGATAAGACAGTACATAGGTTGTATCTCATTATCTGAGTCGTAATTTTATTTTCAAATGATGTAGAAATGATTGACAAAACTTTTAAAACAAAGCAAGGTATCAATTATAGATTAGTCTCACCTTATTTGTAGTATAAGAAAAATAGAAGATATACCCTTGAAAGGAGATTAATAATGCAACAATTCACACGGGTCACAGGTCTTGTTTTTACTCACAGTAATAACAAAGGAAAAATTGTAATTGAATGGACTTATGATATATTATGATCACAATAGACGTATTACTAAATTGTAATATTTCACTTTTCAAGAACTACATAAGGAAACTCGTAAGAGATGGACACAGAGAAAACACATAACTCAAATGGAATGAAACTTAGAATCTATGTCTGCACTTGTATTAATATTCAAAAAGTTCTCTCTTTTACATTAGGCTAGAAGCAACCCTAAATAGATCTAAAATATATCTATTTATACAAAATTGTCTCAACTAAAAGTAGGTGGACTTTCCACAATATCTTCTCTAAATATAGAATACAATCTGAATGGAAAAATAGAATGAAAATATTGTTGAGTCATGGTTTGATGAGTTAACGCCTCATATGTTCCTTCATTTTCTCCCAGATGCACTCGCTTTTCTCTGTTCATTGAACCAGGTACACATGTCCATCAAGGCTACCACAAATCTCAAAGGTTCAATTTTCTCATTCAATTAAAAGGCAAACAACTTATTTTGTACTTCTGGCAGCTTATCATGGATCTTCTTTACTTCCTGGGTTGTAATTTGATACTGTAAATTTGGATTCACAAATAATTCATTAATCTTAAGAAAATCGATCTCATTCATTTGTTGGATGACAGATTGAATATTCTCCTTATTTTTTCTGTAGTTTTCCTTATTCATTTCTATTTCAATCTGGCCCAGTGCCTCTGAGATACCATTTCCTTCAAATTCAACCAAATTTGATTCTACAGAAGTTAGTGTCTCCAGACAAGCCTCCTTTGCCTCTCTGGCAAGTTTCTTGATTTCCTCTATATTTGTCTCCCAAAATTTCAAGGCCATTTCACCATTCACTTGTTCATATTGTGAGAAAGGGGCAAGACTAGGGATATTGGCTTTCTACCTCCATATAATGAATTCCTAAAACTTGGATCTAGCCACACATGCATCTTTTTCTTTCACATAAATACATTTTAGAGAATTATTTATTGCCTGATAGTATTTTTGAATAGTATCCACCTTTTAATATAGATTCTGTTGGATGGATTCCATTTTCTCATTGATTCCAGATGATTGTGCTTTGAAAGAAGTGATGTCCATTTTTGTGTTCTCCGTTATGACTAATTTGGCTTGCAACTGTTCTATTAAAATGTACCGCTAAGTAATCATGGATTTGCTAGTCTGTGAATTTTGGTATATCAGCTCAAGTTTCTCATGTAACTGCTTCATCTTATACTGATAATTCAACCTAATTTTTTCTACGTCTTGATTCATTCTGCTCATGACAATATGTTCTGTGTTTTTCATTTCATTATGCATTTGTTCTACCAAGAGATATTTTTGTTGCAGTTGTTTGGTCAGATTATCCACTGACCATTGGTTGGCAGTGGCGAAGGCCCCTAGTGAATATGCAACATCCTTGGAAAACTCAAGATCATCTTGGACTTTTCCATCATACAATATTCTCTTTCTTTTAGTAACTGTTATCGCACAGTTTGTAGGAAAGGTTTAGGTAGCTTGGAGTCAAGGCTCAAACTGGTGTAACAAGAGCTTCCCCACCCACTGTCACCTTGATGGGGAGCTCTTTCTATTCTGGGTGGCTAATCCCAAGGGAGACGTCCCTAGTAATCTGGGGTTCTGAAGGAGAAGGATCAAGGGTTTAAGGCTTCAAAGGTTAAGGTAAGCTTTCCCTTCACATATTACTGCCAAAATGATAGTCAAGGATAAGATCTTCCACTAAATGGCACCTGTTTGCGAGACAAGGCAAATAAAACTAAAAGAATGCTACAGTGGTTAGTACTTCAAATATTAATGACTATCTTTAATACATATGAGCAATAATGGATGTAATTATTGACGAAGTCAATGATTGCAATTAAAACTTATATTTTATGTCACTTCTTCAATAAAGACACAAGAGATATTGGCATTCAATGTATAAAATCAAATCCTTGTATTATCACAATGCAATAAATATCATAAATCTGCTCATATATAAATATTGTTGTTGCGTCACTATTGCAGGTTTAGGGTGACGTCAACCCTAGTATTAGGTCAATTTTTGAAGACAATGAGAGGAATTTTTTGTCAAATAAGCTTATGAAAATAATCAGCAACTCAAAGCCTATCAAAAGGGTGACAATGTCAAAACGTTTTATGCCAAACAAGGGTTTAAACAAGCTTGACGTCACCTATATTGTTGTTGGTTAGGGTTAGGTTAGCTAGTCAAAGAGGTGGATGTTTGGCTAAATTGACCAATGAAATTGCTTAATTCCTCTATGGCTATCAAGGGATGAGTTAGCCGCAACTTTTAGTCCAAACAAAATTTCAAATAAGGCAAGACGTCATCAACAATTAGGGTTAGTCTAGATGCTAGGGTTAGTTAGGGTTTCAAATTTAGAGAGTTTGAAAGAGTTGTTTTAGCACAAAAAGCTCAACGTTGTATTGTTAGACTAGTGCCTTGGGTTAATGGAGTCAAATGGAGAAAAGGCTAATGTCTTGGAAGGACTTAAACCTAAGGATGGGAGGGTTAGGTTTAATGGTGCTGCAATGGCAGGGCCACCAAATCAAAACCCTAAGGGGAGGAGGCTCATTCTAGTGTAGCTAAAGCTAGGCCTCATGCTCCTCCCTCTTTCCTTAAGACTCTTTGGCAAAATGGCTAGCTTTAAAATATAGATCTATTGCTGAAAAGTGTTGCTTGGGGACAAGGCTTTTCAAAACCCTAGAAGCCAAACCCTAGGTGTAAAATAAATTAGGCCTAGGACGTCTTCTTTCTTCAATCTATATTTCAAACTAACTCAGAAAAAAGAATGGCTAGTGTAGCTA